>VZRR01002979.1:1313372-1410250 GCA_013398015.1 Oreocharis arfaki
ACCACCCCTCCTCTCCTCTCCTCTCCTCTCCTCTCCTCTCCATCTATCAATCATCCATCAAATCAGGCAGAACTGGACCTGCTGGTCTCACCACCAGCAGAAAAAGGTTTATTAAGTTCTCCAGATCATTTGGGTCACTGAAGGGAGCAGGGCAAGAGCTCAATGCCAACAAAACCCTCATTTTTCTCTGAAAGGAGAGGCAGCAGCCTAAGTTACTGCCAATTTTCACAAAGCCATAAAAGTCCGGCAGTATCACTAAGATAGGATTCAGTCCACGGCTTCTCATTATTCAAAGGGATGGGAGGATATGGAGACGCCAGAGCAATCTGGAGCAGACAATGAAAGTTGTCAAGTCTCCTCTGATTAAAACTGCAAATCCTACCACCCTAACCCTAATCCTTCCCTGTGGAAAGGGGAGATTAGTCTGGGTCCCGAAAAAAGATAACTCTATCTTTTCCTTAAGTTACGTGTTAAAATTCAATCTCCTCTCAGGAGACGGCAGGCATGGATATTGCTTTTTCTCTCCCCCTAATTAGAAAACCATAAAGAAGTAAACACTGCTGTTTGCACAGTGACTGGCATAGCAGAGCCCTGTGCTCTCTGATTGCTTCATTAGCACACTAAGACTACCCACACCACCAAGGAGGCCAGCCATAGGGGTCCTTTTCCAGCCCTCGGGGGTTATGTGGTGTTTTGCAAGGCACTGAAGCAATCCATAAGCTTTTGCTTCCATGTACACAGGTGTGAATCTTCAGCAAGCAGGCATGCTGTCAGTGAGAACGCCAGCATGCCAGGGCATTTCAGCCCCTCTGCCTCCTCGGTTCTCTGGTCATTAGGAGCAATTTTTAATGGGATTATATTCTGCATGATCTGCATACACCAGTGGTGATCCTGGTGCCCCTGAGGGTCCCGATCCAGCCAAACCTTGGCATCCCTAAAAGCTGCCTTAAATGTCAGTGGGACAGGCCGTGAAGGCGGCTTTCTCAGCAGCACTCTGAAGGGATTCAATTATGTGTTCTGTAATAAAGAGCTCACAGCCCATGGCAGAGCCTGAAATGGCTGATGCCCCATGTGGACAGGGACAGAGGCAGCCCCAGAACACAGCTGGCAGCCTGTGGGGTAAGCATTCAGAAGAGGCTCAGTGCTGGTACTTGGTGAAACACTCCCCTCTCTGGTGTCCTCTGCCATCCTTGGGTCCAGTAAGAGCCCCGTGCATTCTCTCCTGGCTGACACCTTAGCAAGAACAGAGGCAAGCATGCAAGGCAACTGACAGGGAAGGACCGTACAGAGCAGGGGGGCTTTTTCCAGCTCCCACTGGTGTCAACACTTCCTCCTCACAGCGTGGCATGTCCTTGACAAATTTCCTTCACTCAGTTTTTCAAGCCACTGTGCTCACCAGTGCCTCCATATGGAACTGCTAGCTTTCAGCAGGAAAAGGCCAGTTTTGGAGTACAAGGTGGAGCAGAGAAGCCCTCCTGGAGAAGTGCAGTCGCCACAGGGCAGGAGACTGCCACTGCAGGGGTCAGCAAGGCCTGCTGAGGGACACCAGAATGAGTCTCTGCCTGTGAACAAACCCTTCACAAAGCTTGGAGAAGATGACAAAGTACCAGCCTGCATTGATGTGACACTTTTTTTTGTTAGCCCAGCTGTGACTGTGCTCAAATGGAGACAATAATAAGTATCTGTGGCTTGGTTTCCAAACCAAATACAGATGAGACCTTTGTGATCAACTGGAAACCCTGCTGATGTCTTTAAAACATGTCAGTGGGAGGAATACAAAGCACTAGCAGTAATATTTATTTTTCACAGCATAACTGTGTTTTGAGAAGGGAAGGGCAATGCTCATTAGCAGCACAAATGTACCAACCTGTCTTTGCAGGCTATTAATATGGTGGCTAGTGTTAATGGAAATGTAATGGAATGAGATCCTTTCAAATGTATGGGATTTAGCACAGTCAGGGAAAAAAATCAAAGGCATTAATGAAATTTTAATGAGAAAATCAGCTTGCAGTAATTTTACAGGTAATGATTATTTCCTTGATTCGACTACCCCAAATAGCTTTGTCTTTGGTGGGATGCACTTGCAAGGTGTGCACATGAGGGCAGTGGATGAAGCATTACAAGCCACAGCTATGCCTGTCCTGGGAAAGAAACATAGTTTGATGTACAACAGATTGTCTTCCTGGATGAAAGGCTAGAGCCTGACCACCCCCTTTCCACTGAAGAGTGAGGGAGGGACCTCGGACCTGCTTTGTCCATTGGCTGCTAGTGACACATCATATAACAATTCAGTTATTGCAGTCTTTGGAGTCACCTACCCTCCTCCTTTGGAGCTGGAGCTGAGGCTCTTGGCATGGGTAGTGCACCCTGCCCTCCAGGAGCACGTGCTCCTAATTAGGCACTCCGTATAAACCCAGTAATACACAGGATTTCATTTCTACACGTACACGGATGCTTGTGCCTACCTTACAGAGGTTTTGTCTTTGCTAGGAAATGACCACTGCTTTCACCCCCATCTGGGGCTTGCTAACGTCACAGCTGTCCATCAGTGAAGCTGATCTGGAGGGATTGAGTGGTGCTAATCAGGCTAGAAGGGCCAGGGGTTTGTTTTGCCTAGCTTGCGGAACCAATAGAGCAGTCATCTCTCTCAGGTCACTTTAAGTGTCTGTTGGGAGAAACAGGCGCATTTAGCATCTGTCCACCTGACTGCTTTTGGACCTCTGGGCTAGGAGAGGCCTTGCACCTTGAGGGTGCCTATTTGCCCTCCCTGGAGATGTCACTGATCATATCTGAGTTTGAAACCTCCACAGGAAACTTTCTGTTGAAATCCAGACACACTTGGTCAGCCCTCCTAAGAGTCTCCTGTAGTGAAGCCAGTGTATAAACCTACATCAGTCTCCCCTGCTGATGGCACCAGAAATGCCCAGGGACCCAAGGAAAGAGCAAGAGAGACAATGTTTCAGGTACAGATCATGATGGTTTCTATCCTAGAGTTACAAATGAGTTTACTTGAGCCTGCCTTATAACACCCTGTAGCTATGGAGGATCAGAGAGGAGAACATCTCCCTTGTCCCACAGAGACAGCATCACCATGATCCTCTGCTTGGAGCACACCTCGCTAACCCCACATGATTGAGAAGCTGTATGTGAGTAGTATGGATAAATCTGTGTGCATCTTAAAGGACAGAGTCCCAAAGAGACATACTTAGTGCTGCTTCTGGAGTCTGACATCTAGAACATCCTCTCACCCCTCCCCAGCTCTGCAGTGATTACAGAGACATAACTTCTGCTATAAGGCATATTGTCTCTGGTCCCCTATAAAGAGCTGGATCATGGTAGTTAAGAAGAAGAAACTCCCTGTGGCAAAGACTTGAAGCTCCTGGTGCCAGCCACTGCTGGTCCAAAATTAATAAATTTTTGGGAAAGGAAGGAACAAATTACCTAATATGAGTCCCTAGACAAAATTAAGGTCCGTTTGATTTCACTCAGTACTCTGAGCTCAAAACTTCTAGACAACCCAGCTAACTTCTTAGATTACCTAGCTAAAACCCACTATTTTGTTAAGCCAAGAAACCAAACATCTTAGAAGCCTCTCACTTTAGGAGAACATCCAATTGCTTTCCAAGGTCACCAGCGAGAAAACAAGACTGAAGGCATCCAGGAAGATTGTCACTTACGGTGCCCTCTTTCTGAGTACTGGTCATGCTTTGCATAAACAGTAAACTTCAGCCCTGTCAGACTGAAATGATTTGTTAATTTTATGTTCAGTGCTCTGTCTCCACTTTTACTGCTCACTCAGATGAACAGTATGTGAGCCTCCAGTGCGGGGGCTGTGTGCTTTGACATGCTAAAGTCCAGGAAATGTTATTACTGAGTTTTCTTCCTTTTTTTTCTATGTTTTTATGGTTTCTTGTTTTGTTTGTTTGTTTTGTTCTGGATTTTAAAAGATTGAAGTGAAAACTCAGAGCCAAACTTTCATGCCTGAACTGCAGTGACTGTAATACAGCAAGGCAGCTCTGACCATTTCTAAACTGTATTACCCACAAAATCAAGTGGACACCTCTAACATTCAGAAGTCACTGGAGGGATTGTCCATCATTTTATTTTTCCCGGTAGATTTATTCTGTCATTTGTTTGGGGTTTTTTTTCTTTCCAACCTACCATGAAATTTAAAATTGAAGATCTACTCTGAGAAGAAAGGAGTGCAAGAAATGTTATAATTTACCTAAGGTGCTAAAGAAGAAGTGAAAAATTCAGCAAAGATTTTTTTTGTCATCTGCCATTGAAACTAGAGTATATTGCTCTGAAACATGTATAATACTGCAAGGAACCCTTAGTGCCATTTGCAGTGTTGCTTCAAGTTTGGCTGCTTGCAACGTAATTTCCCCATGAGTTTCTACCTAAAAGCAAATTTGCTATTAGGAAATGACTCTGCAAACATGGACCATGCAGAAACACTTTCCAGCATCAGCAGTAGTACCAGTCCTAGAAGCACAGGGGAACTGTGGGGTTGGGCAGAGCCCTTTACTGTCCATGCACATGGAGCCAAAAGGGATGAAGCAATCTGTGCCACTGACTCACGACCATTTTCTTGCTAGCTCTTCTACAAGGTTTGTATTAGTGAAATGTCATACCACAGAGTTTCATTTTGGTCCTTGTCACAGATGACCAAAAATAGTAACCTTTCTTATTTTTCACTTAGATTTCACCAGCTGAATTTTCTGTGGACTGAACTTGTTTGCTTCAAATCTTGTTTCAGCAGAGCACACAAACATGCATTTACTATTCAATGGGTTATTAGTAGAATGGCTTGTAAACACTTTCAGGATGGAAAACTGTATCTGTGCTAAAGCTGTCTCGTCCTACAGAGAAGGGAAACTAGTGGTAGTGTGGAACCTCTTCAAGTTTTTGCTATTGTCAGCTTTTTTTTTTATGCAGAGAGCTGGACTTTGCAACAGCAAATGTGTTAGCACGAGGAAACAGAGATCTTCCATCCAAGGAAATAAGCACTTGGGGGTTTCTGCCACAGGACCCCAGCATAGGTAGTGGTGGCAGCAGACCCCCTGCACCCATGCTGGAGACTGGAGTCATGATGGGTCCCCAGAACCTTTCTCAATGGTAAGCCAATCTTTTCCTTGAAACTTGAAAACCACCTATTTTTTGCTTTGAGCTCAAGGAATTGATTTCTTTTTCAGTGAAAAAAAATGAAACTGGTTTGCTGATAGTGGTGGCATTTCTTCCTCCGTAATCCATTTGAAAGAGGCAGGTGGTGCTACCAAGCTGTTGGGTTCATGGGATTTACTTGCGTTTTCAGCTCACTGTGAAGCTTCACAGTGCCGTGTAACTCTTGTTGGGACTGTGTTTTCAAGACTATCTGTTACCAGTCTTATTGCTGCATGCCTGAGCTCACAGATATACTTAGCAAACATCAGAACCCCCCATCTTGTACGGGCATTATTTATTTATTTATTTATCTATTTATTCCTGGACACCTTTAAAGGATCTGGAAATTAATTATATTGAATTCCATACATACATGTGTGTGTATGTGTGTGTATGTGTGTGTGTGTATGTGTGCACACACATGTGTATACATGGCTTCTAAATATTTTATATATTCATGTGTAGTAGCTTGGAATTATGTTTGGAACGGATGATCCAGAAAAATAATTAACCAAGCATGGGCTCTGCCTCTTCACCTTCATCTTGCCTCTGATACGTGTATCTGCATGAGTGCCTTATTTCCACTCTTGCTGCCTGCATCAGTGACAGCACAACCTGGTAAAATAGACATGGGATGGTGAAGCTGTGGTGCTGAGGAAGCAAGAGAGTTCAAATGACTGGGAAAACTCCGACCATAGTATTTCCTGGGGTATTTACCTGGCACACATAATGCTTAGCTTAATAACAGGAGGGTCAGACGCCAGGCAGGAAGGAAAGCTATGGCTGCAGATGAGCAATCCCCCAGCAAACAAGGTCATCCCAAGCAATGCTCAAGCTCTGTGAGAGACTTCAGTGCTGCAGCCCAAGCCCCAAGACTCGTTTCCCCAAGGCTGAATACAGCAGGCAGCTAAGTCTCTTTTTGCAGACCAAGAAGTTGTCAAGCAACCTGGCCATCTGCCAGGGCATGTCAAGCCCAAAGGCAAAATGGAGAGGTCTTCAGACTGTTTTGCATGTGTTGAAATCCCTTTCCTGGAGACTGTTACTGGGGATAACTTTTATTAAAGCACTTCAAAAAAAAAAAAAAATTACCAAGCAGCTGCCTTTTGGTGTCTGCCTTCACCCCATCTCTCCCGGATCAAGTGGGTGCTGACTGTCCCTCTGTCCTAGCCATCGGGCTGGAAGCAAGTCCTAGGGATGGCCCACAGTTCCCTCCCTGTCCCTCTCCCCTCCTATGCCTTCTTTCTCTCTTGAAAACCGTGTGTTCCCCTCCAGCAAAGTAGTGGAGCAGCACAAAGCTGTTACTGGGTGCTGCTGTGGTGAGACAGTTGGGGTCTCAAAGGAGGGAGTGGATGAGATAAAGTTTTGAAATCTGAGGATTGGTGTGCCAGGAGGGTGCCAATCCTGGGAAAGGGGCTTGTCATCAGTTCCTTTGCCTAAGCCCACACCTCCCTCACACACCCTGCAAATCGCTCTTAGCAAGGCCAGAACTAATATGTCTTTTGTCTTCGGGGGGAAGGATTCTTTGCAACCCATACTGAATCACAATATAGCAACTTTTCTGACATGATGTCTCCCTTTCCATGGAGAACTCAGCTGGGTACAGGCAAACACAAGGACTTCAGCCATACCTAGCTGCTTTTTCTATTCAGAAAAAATAGTACAGCTCCATGTCTGAGCAAGTCTGTCCTGCTGAGAACTAAAGAAGTTTAAAAGAAGGTGGCAGGTCTTACTAGCATAGCACAGCCCTCTACACCTGGGCACTTCTGAGCAACATCTACGTCAAGTCCCGCTGTGTTGGAGCGACAGCCCTGTGGCTGCACTCACCCTACAGATTCGCCAAAAGTTGCAGTGGTAGAAATCTCAAAGTTAGATTATTAGGAGGAAACATTTCAGACAGGCCAAGGTCTGACCCTCCCTTTTGCCTGTAAAATTTGTATCTCCATGTTTGCACTTACAAAATACTTCTCTGTGCACTTGCACCTCTCCTCACTCCCATTAATGCCAGCTAATAGCTGAAGGTGGCAACAGTTTTATCTGAGCTTGCTTTTCAATCCCAAGTGGAAAGAGTCCGTCCAAATTGCAAGGCTGACCTTCAGAAAATGTGGCCTTGAGTTACCCCCCCCTTGTATTTAACTTGCGATTTACCATACGGAGGGAAGATAAATCAGATAGGTTAATTAGGAAGCCCTGGAATTCTGTTCATCATTCTGCCATGCAATCAGAGATGCATCTTGCCTTTAGGACTCTGAATATTGCTGATATGACGCCTTTTCTGCATGCCAGCCTCGTGGCATCTCCATCACGATAAAGGAGCGGGAGGAGAAGGTGGTTGGAGCAGCCAAGCAAATCAGGGAAAAACAACCAGCTAAATTGAGTGCTTTCTAATCTAATGCATTAAAGTCAGACCCAATAAAGCTTGCCAACAGTCCCTGGCCTCTCTGCTGCAAAGTTCACAGAGGCATCTGATTAGAATAACATGTGTCTTCTAAAACTCCTCTTTTTAAAAGTTTTTCATTCTGGATAGGGAGCATGTAATGAATTGGAAATGTCCCTTTGGGAGTGTGGAGTGAAGGGGGGCATTCAGCAAGCCCACCCAGCCCCAGAAATCTGACTGCTCTCTGCCTGCCGCAAGATGGATCAGCTACAGCAAGCTTTTTATTCCCTGCCAAAAATAAATAAATACAATAGAAATAGCCCTGATCAGTTTTGTATTCAACTGCTTTCCTGAAATTATGTGAAATCCAAGCCCAGTTTCAAATACCAGCAATAGCAGTGACATATCCAAGAGTCCCCAGGAACCTCATCCTTCAGAAAAGTGTCAATTTCAACATGTGTGTTATATGACTTAGGGTAACTTGTCCCAGGTAAGGCTTTTGAGGTTTAAGGGATGAGAGTGGGCAAGGATTCAAGGAGAGATTAGGAATGTGGTGAGAAAATGGGTAATCACACCGTGTCATATCATGAGCAGAGGGGCAGAGCCAAGCTGTGACACGGGTTGTCAAGAGTAAGAGGAGAGGGATGATTTTTCTTTTTTTTTAAAGACAAGTTAAGTTTTGTGTCTGAATCCTGAAAACCAGACCACATGATATGTTGTAAAAGAGTACAGATTGCGCAACAAATGCTTTGTCTGTAACTGTATATTTGCCTGGAGCACCTTCATGGATTGTGTGCATCCATGCTCTCCTTTTTTTATATTCCCTTGAAGACTCTGAGCTTTTTACTCTTACAGAATAGCTGGTGTCAGTGCCAGAAAAAGAGTATTTCCTGGGCAATTTAGGTCAGTATAATGCTCCAGCTCTGGAGATGTTCCCCAGCAGGGTCACTTCTTGCTTCCCCCATCTGCCATCTTAGCAGAGCACTTCAGCCTGAATAATGTCATAAATGGAGTGTCAAACCTTCTTGAGCAGGATTGTGTTGGTGTGTTGTATTTCACACTGGCATTAGAGCCAAGAAACCTGTCAGGGTCTCTCAGACCACATCTGAGCAAAGCTTTGCTGGCAGTGACGATGTTCAATGTACCTTTCCTTATTACAGTCTGATTTCTCCAGACTTCTGGTACCTTTGCAGCCTTGGAGTCTTAGAGAACATGTGATGGAGAAGCTGTTTCTTTCCAAGATGTGCCTATAGGTGTAGTGGAGAAGGGGAGAGATGGGTGGAAATTCAAGAGAGATCCGTGCTGTCCTTGACTGGACTCGATGACCTTAGAAGTTCTTTCCAACCCAAATGATTCTATGGTTCACAGCCCTTATCTAACAACTTCCTGAATTGCTGAAATATAGCAAAGCTTGTGACCATTTAGAGGTCCTTATGTCCAGTCAGAGCTCTGGCTCTGGCCTGATGGGGTGGGATAACCTCCCTTTTCTAATCCAACTTCACCTGTGACAGCTGGGAACACGGGAGGTGATCAAATCTGCATGGCCTTCTGCTGCTTGCCCAACACCCACATGACTGTAAAACCCAGTTGATTAAAAGCCTAAGATGGCTGAGAAAATGCACAGCCAAAACAGAATTTCTGTGTACTGGTACATAGGAGGAGCCTGTAATATCAGACATGTTCTTCAGTTGCATCTACAGTCCCCATGACCTCACATCTTCTTTGGAAAACTGGACAGGAATGAGGACATACCCAGTGATATCTGATACCTGGAGGACCACTGAGCTGTCTTGGATGTGCAAACACACTTAAACTGAGCAGTGAACCATTCTTGAAACTTGGTACCAGACTGCTTATATTTGCTCTGATAAAAAGGTTTCAATGCAGTGTTAATGCACACTGGTTTTACTGGGGATTAGACTGCCAGCTTTTGTGTGGCATATGGCATTTTGTTGTATCAACAATTAGGTATTTACAGGCATGTCATTTTATGCCTAAGGCCAGCTTCTGCCAAGCAGGGAGGGTTTGCACATATGGTGCAGATTTCCATAAACAAAGAGCTTAGGTAGAATAGCAGAGCACCAGAAGGTTGTGCTCAAGTCTGACAGTACCTTGAAGAATTGTGATTTCTCCTTTCTTGTTCCATCTTGGGGATGTACAGCAATGCACTACCTCTAACCATTCCCTACAGTGTGTGACATAGAAAATAGTTTTCCATTCTCTTCATGGAATTAAATTAGCACTGTTACAATTCCTCTTTCAGGATGTTTTAGAATACATAAGGAACATATTTCTAGTCTCCAGCTGGCACACACACACAGTTCTACACTTCCAGTATCAGTGAAATTTGCTCCAACCCCCTGGCTGCTTCCTTGTTGAGTGCTCTTTTTCAGTGCATGTGAAACCTCTGACTTTTAAAATAGTTAAAAATAGCTATGGGTTAAGAGCACTTGAACCTTCTCATATTCTTTGAAGACTAATTTAGAAAACCTGACAGGGTTCATCATTCTATTCCTGATCAGTACAGTGTATTAACAGCATTGGCAGTGAAGTACCAGCTACACCAAGGGAAAATGACTACTCTCAAGTAAGCTGTTGAAATAAAAAGATATTAAGCAAAAGGCTTGGACATAATTCAGTAATGACCTTCATCAGCTGAAATGTTTTTGTGTTTTAAGCGAATTAATGAGCTATAATTATTAGAGATCTTGGAGATGGTGATCAGAGAAAGAATTTTGCGTAATGCAAACAGAACAACACAAATGGAAGCCCTGTCTGTCTCAATCAGACAAGGTCTCTTTTGTTATAATTTAATGTTACCACCTTCATTACTTCTTAAAACGTGCTTCACAGTTTATACTTTGACATCCTCATACCACCACATGATCGCTATTTATGGTACAGTCACATCTGCCATAACAATGGAGGTTTTGAAAATGTTTTACCTGACTTTTAACAGATGGATGTTAATGGGATATTTATTTACAGAATAAAATTAAATTGAAACTGAATCTTAATGCACAATTTACATAATCAGCTTTGTTCTGAGCTGGTGAGCTGTTTTTCCAGCACTTGGGACCCTTCAGTCACAGCTGCATCAAAGAAACAGCCACTGAGAATGGAGATTAAACAATTTCCTAAAGCTAGAAGTCTTGATGAGAATCTATTATTCCATATTAGAATCTCATAATTTCTTCAGACACTGCCATAAGATCAAAGATGTATGTTAGAGCTTTGGCATAGCCCACGATCAAAAGGAGGATGTTCAATCTGCATTTTGAAAACATTTCTGCCAATTATGTTTTTCTGATGATTTGAAAGTTTTGTGATTTTACCTTTTGCACCAAAAGCATTAAAAAAATCCATGAAACCAGGGGCCCAGAAAGGCTGAAAAACCAAAAGGTACGTATTTGCAACAAATTTGGAGAGATTTGCTTGTACTATTTGTGCCATCTACCTACAATCCTCTGCCCTGCTGATGCTCAGCTCAGCTGGAATTTTGCCATAGGCTTCAAATGGCACAGGACAGAAGCCTCAGATGCAATGCTGAAAACATGCTTGGTGCCTAATCCCTAACTCTGAGGCTGCATGAATGGCTGTAGGGCTGCATGGGGTTGTTCTGACCCAAGTGCAGGATCCAGAATTTTTCCTTGTTGAACCTCACACAGCTGGTCTCCTCCCATTGATCCAGCCTGTTCAGATCCTTCTGCAGAGGCTTCCTGCCTTTCAGCAGATCAACACTCCCACCCAACTTGGTGTCCTCTGCAAACTGACTGAGGGAGCACTCCATCCCCTCATCCAGACCATCCATAAAGACATTAAACAGGATCAGCCCCAATACTGAGCCCTGGGAACATCACTAGTGACTGGCCACCAACTGGATGTAACTCATTCACCACCACTCTCTGGGCCTGGCCATACAACCAGTTTATAACGCAGCACCCAACCAAGCCATGAACAGCCAGTCTCTCTAGGAGAATGTTGTGCAAAACTGTGTCAAAGGCTTTACTAAAGTCGACATAGACAACAGCCTTTCCCTCAGCTATTAAAAATATTAAACCTGATCTCCTTGTCACAGAAGGAGATCAGGTTGGTCAAGCAGGACTTGCTTTTCACAAACCCATCCTGGCTGGGCTTGATCCCCTGGTTGTTCTGCATGTGTCACTTGGTGACACTCTAGAGGATTTGCTCCACAACCTTTTCCAGTACCGAGGTCAGGTACTATAGGACAGGCCTTTAGTTCTCCACACCCTCTTTCTGGCTGACTGGAGGTTAGAGTCGGCTCCTGGTCAGCCAGGACTTGTATTAGCGGATCGTGACAACTGCTGGTACATGATGGGGAGCGCCTTGGTGAGAATCAAGGCAGCAGCTCCCTCAGTGTCGTTGGGTGGATCCCAATCGGCCTCATACACTTGCATGTGTCTAAGTGATGAGGCAGGTCACTGGCCGTCTGCCTTCGGATGACGGGGGCTTCATTCTGCTCCCTGCTCCCGTCTTCCACCTCGGAGGGCTGGGTACCCTAAGAACAACTGCTCTTACTATTAAAGCCTGAGGCAAAGAAGGAATTAAGTACCTGAAGCCTTTTCTTCATCCTTTGTCGCAATGTTTCCCCCATATCCACCTAAGGATCAAGATTCTCCTTAACCTTCCTTTTGTTGCTGATGAATTAATAGAAACATTTTTTATAACAGTAACCAGATTAACTTTTTTTGGGGATTTGACCCTTTTAACTTTCCACCTGCAGAGCCCCACAACATCCTTGTGTTCCTCCTGGCTTGCCTACGCCTTATTTCAAAAGTCATAAACTCTCTTTTTTTTCCCCGTGGTTCCATCCAAAGCTGTCTGTCAGGCATTCATCAAGTGATGTGACCATCTCTCAGGCCTCGACTCTTCCCACCTAGCCTTGGCCACTCCAGGCTCTCTGCAGCTGGCAGGGAAAGACCTGTACCTCTGGCACTCCTGCCTACCTCCACCAGCTGCAGAAGTGACCTCAGGTGGCCATGGATCTCAGTTATTGCTTTTATTTAAGTGCCTCCACCTAGGTGAGATGAATACCACTTTGGAATACGTGGTAAAGTTTTAAAGCTCTCTGCTTTAAAACCAGCCAACAGCCACTGTAAGAAAGAATTTCTTCATGAAACTTATCTAAGGAGTTACTCCCCCTCTTCTTTGCCCCTCACTGCAGGATTATTTTGAGTAGTCTGTGCTCAAACTGTATGTCAGAAAAAGAAGATGACCAGTCCTGATACAGCACAGAGGTTGAGTGAAAGACTTCCACCACATCCTGCATTTAAATGTACACTTATGGCTAAATCTGAGCTAAACTGGTACTGGCTGGGAAAGAACAAACTGGGCTGCTGAGAACACCAATGAACAGTCTGCACCACCACGGAGAGCATGGCTTTTGGCTAGCACCACAGCTTTTGTAGTACATCCTCAACTTCATGAAGTCACAAGCAAAACTCCGGGAAAACTGTCTTCAGCAGTTAACAGGAGCAAGCCAGGGCTCAAGGAAGCTCATAACACTTTTTAAAAGTTCCTAAATTGCAGTTTAGGGATGTGAGGATGTGGTGAGGTTGTTAAGACGGGAGGATGCTAAGGTGGGGCCTTTTGTGGAGCACAAAAAGGCCAGGGTGGATATTCTATGAAAAGAGTACAAACCCAGATGTATTAGACTGTCTAGTAAGAAATGAGAACAGGGAAGTCAGCATTTGCAGAGCCCAGCTAGAGGCTATAATCGAATTTACAGGGAAGTAAGAGGCTTATGGTGACCCTGCCAAAAAATCCAACTTTCCAAAAATAGAACTGATAGACGAGCAGTGCAAAAATAAGGAGCTAATCAGCAACAATAAGGAGAGAGACAGAAAGTTTGTCTCTCTGGAAAAGGTAAATTATGCCCTTATAAATGACATCCATCCATTTCAAGGCAGAATAGCTACCAGTTTCCAAGGACTTGTAAACAAGTGAACTGACTAGGAAAACGTATTAAACTTACCCCCCCCCACCCCCATTTTTTCCCAAATCTGACTAAAATTTATGATAATTAATAAGTTCTTCCTGTAAATACCTGCTGTTGCAGTTTTTTACCATTTATACCTGAAATAGTGTGCAAAAGCTGTGAGTCCAGTCATTCTCACCAGCACACACTCTAGAGATGGAGACCTGTAGGATGGCCCCACTGAAGTGGTTAATGGCACTGGCTGGAGACACGGAATAATGCAGAAAATGGGCAGCGCTTAGGACCCTCCCCATGCAGTCCTGTGGCACTCTGCAGGCAACTCAGTCAGATCTCACCATCTGTGCCCTCAGCATTAACAGATCAAGCAATACTTGTGATCATCTGCCTTTCCAGCACCACTCAGAAATGATGCTCCACTGTCGTCACCAACTCGCTCTGGTTTGTAACCAAATAAGCACAGCCTGGAGATTTGATACTTTCTGAGATTATGAGAGTTAGAATAGCACAGAGTCCTCTGCAAAATAAAGCCCTGGGCAGTCATTTACGGACGTTGTCATCTCACTTGACAGACTTGAGAAACCTTGAAGGAATGAGCAGTTCAACTTCTCTGTGAGAGATGCCAAAAAACATATACAAGGTATAGACTTTTTTATAACCAGGAAGATCAAAGCTCCAAAGAAGTGATCGAAGTGCAAAGGACTCGCAAAACCTCATTCCCTCCAAGAACATCATTAGCATTCGGGAGAAGTGGTGTGTTCCCCTCACGATCCTACATGTGTTCATGACATTTAAGCTCTGCCCAAACTAATTCAATTTTATTCACAAAGTAGTAATTTCTCCACACAATGGAGGGATCTGAGTCAGCTGCTTAATGAAGGCATCTCACAGAAAGCAAAGCCAGGGACTGGGACACACTCCCAAGCTTGTGCCACTTCACCACTTGATGAAGCATCTCCTCTGGCTGGGACTGCCAAGGTTCTCACTCAGAGAGCTCCAAACCAAATGTCTAAGTTGGAGCTAATTGTCCTCGAAGTAATTATATAGGAAACAGAGAGAAATGAGGGACTCCAGCTGGTGACACAGCCTACATTTAGTCTAATAGGAGTCAGATAAATCACAGCCTGAACGCCTCCATTCCTTCCTGCAGGATAGAAAGGAAGCCCAGGGAGACTAGCTGAGATCTGAATGTCCTGTCCTGGATGGACACCTGACATGAGATGAGATGACTCCTCCCAAACACCTGGTGGCAATCTAAGTGTCTTTCCTGCCCATGTAGAGGGACATGGCAGGAGTCAGTACCCTGACCACTGGCAAAAGAGTAGTTTATTTCTTCTGACGGGACACGAATTTGTTTGTTACTATATGAACACATGATCAGAGCTTTCAACTACTGCTACCCTCCTCTGAACCGCTGCATTAGTGTCTTCATAGTCCTGTTTCTCCTCTTACCAAACATTACATTCAAATCTTTTGAGGGAGATGGCAAAGGGAAAAGCAGCATGTCCGAAGGCACAGAAGCATCAACATGTTCCCCAGCACAGTGCTGAGGTATTTATCTATTTATAGCTGTGATCCAGCCATTAAGCAGGAGCAATTTGCTGTCTGCACATCCACCTATTAATGAACATTGCTCCTCTTCTTCTCACCTGACCCGTACACACCCAGCCCTACCTGCACCACTGAGAGACAGCCCTTTAACTTCGTGTATGAGAGATTTGCCTCAGCATCCCAAAGCCCTGACAGCAGAAGAAAATACCTTTTTTTCAGGCCTCTGAAGTAAACAGTCATCACTTGTACTTAGCATGGTGTTGTCTGAGTGAAATACAAGGTGAAAGATAGTTCATGCTTTAGGTAATTTGGTGCCAAATCACTTAGAGACCTTTAAACTAGAGTGACAACCTGCTTTTGGGGTCCTGTTGCAAGAGATAAACCTCACTGTAACCTCTCCTTTGCTTTACAGTAATGCTCCTACAATTGCTCTGCAGAAGTCTCCTTGCATCTGTCTTGTCAGATTATCTAAAGGCTCCCATATTCTGCCTGAAAGATTGTGACAAATTGCACTGCATCCAGACTGTCCAAGACAGAGGAAAATGCCTTTCCAGCCACTCTGGCCACACAATTGAGACTAGACTGGAATTTCAAACCTGAGGATATCAACAGGCTTTCATCTCCCGTGTCAGCAGGTCACTGGAGACTGGCTTGTCCATTGTAGTGTGAGTAGATGTCCTTCTAAATACTGGCTCAAGCCATGGAATAGCCATCAAAATCTTGCTTTTGGCAACCTACTTTCTTGCACTGGGGCAGCTAAAAACCTGCTTTATCTGACTATTCAAGAAATCAAGAGGGACCTCACTGCTCTGTGTGGGAGATGTCCTCCTGTCTGCTCCATTCTCTCCTGTAGCCCCACCATAATGTCTGGGAGGAGGGATCCTCTTTTATTTATCAACACTTTTTTAGCAGAGACTGTGAGTATGTCCTTGGACTACAAGGTGGCCCACTGTAATCAGAGTTGAGATCCTCAAGCAATTACCTTCTGAAAATCTGGGTCTTATTATCAGAAACTTTGAAAAAAAGGTGCTGAAAAACATGGTTCCTGGCACTAGGCAAATTTGTGACAGTCACCCACACCATATAACCAGAAGGTAAAATATATCTAAGTAGTGCAAGAAAGTTTCTGAAGGGCATGATGTTCCCCAGATGTCTTCAGGCTCTACTGGGATTTTATTGGGTTTCCTGAAAAAAGGAGAGAAGCTTTCCAGAAACTGAACTAGCAGTTCTTAGCACCAAGCTTCACATGTCTCTAAGCTGATGCTCAGTTGCCAGCTTCTGTCCTGCTCTTTCATTCACTGGGGAAGTGATGGCAATGATCTCCTTTTCCAGCATATCCATTTGAGCTGCAATGTCTGACACAGTGCTTTTCACAGCATTCAGCTGCATCTTCAGTTTATTGTAATCTTCTTGGAAGGACCTGTTCACGTCACAGAGATTGTGACAGCACTGCTTCTCCCCAAGGGGATGGTTCATTTTTAGGAAGGTGTGGAGGAGCTCACATAAGTCCTGGAGAACCTGGAGGATTTCGTGCTCACCCTTCATACTTGGGGCAGACTCGATTTTATTCTGGGTTGGAGTAGTGCTCTTCTTTTTACCTTCATGTTTCTGCTGGAGGACTGGGCCAGGGTTGCCTTTTTCCACAGCTGTGATGGTGTCAGTGTTCTTCTGAAGATCTGAACTGCCATCTTTGCTCTCTGCTTGGACTGTGATGGCTTTTTCGCCTTTCCAGGTAACAGGGAGTGTTTCATTCTCCTGCTGGAAATCCTTGCAGATTTTGTTGTTTTCCTGGAGTGCCTGGAGAGCTTTGTTGCCTGGGCAGAACAGAAAGCCTGTATTCCTCTCTTGGAAGAGTGGAAAAGGCTTATCTTTGTTCTTGAGGCTTTGCTGAACAGCATCAGTGTAAATTACCTGGACAGACTTGTTTTGTGACTGAAGATATCGCAGGGCCTTGTTTTCTTCCCAGAGCATCCTGTTTTTGACCCAGAGGACTTGGTTTTCCCGCCAAAGTGCTCTGTTCTCCTCCCAGATGCTCCACTCCTTCTGTGCCTTCTTGCTAAAGAGTTTCTGGCGGGAAGGAAGGGGTGGCTGGCAGTAGATGTCATTCAGCCACTTCCCATCAATAAAGACAAACATCTCACCACTTGGCTTCACCCGAAGGGTGCTGTTGTCTGTCTCAGGCTCTGTGCTCTGCATGCCCTGGTTCCTCTTGTCAAAGGCAGACATGGACCTTCTTTAGCAAACTGAGGAGGACTGTGGGAAAAGGCTTCTTCCAGGACTTCTTCAAGAGGCCACTGACCACTGCCAAGGAATTGGTGATGCAGTGGGGATGGAGAAGCTTGATTAGGACTGAAAGAACATGGAACACAAATGCATAGATTTACTGCCAAAACTAAAAAAAAAAAAAAAAACAAAAACCTACATTCCAAAAATAAACTACGTTAATGACAGGAACAAGCAAATAAATCAGTTCGCGCAGTTAACCATGTTGCCCCTTTGATGCTGAAAGGTAAAGAATCCACCAGACACCCAGCTGATAGAAGCTGAGAAAATCTGCATTGATAGATAAAGCAGCTCTCTGGCAGCACTAAGAGCTTTTGTATAAAAAGGTGGACTTTCCCTTTATCTCTCTACCTCATTTTTACAGACCTTTAAGGGAGTAAAATGCAAGAGTATTTTCTGCCTCAGAATAGCCTGCTCCCAAATGACTGATACACAAACACATTAAAAATTGTGATGAGGCTGAAACAAACTTTTCAAAATAAAGCATTTTTTAAGGTTCATAGAAAAAAACTGGCCTTAAGAGCAGGTTTTCTTATTGATGCTGAGTAGCCTGTGGTAACAGGATGCCACATAAATGCAGTGGCAGTTTTGCTTTTTGATCTTAAAATCCACAATATGCACAGATCATTTGAAACTCCAAACCAAAGCCTCGGGACATCAGGACCGAGACAGTTTTGTTGTTCTTTGCATGGTTTTTTGACAAGCTCCCATCACCATGGTCCAGAAACTGTCACAACCCATAGATAATTCTCCATCTTTCATTCTCATTTCTCCTGTCACTCTTCTTCTTTATATCCTTTGATAGCTCTGTTATTTTTCTTGCTTTCTAGCCCTGCGATAGTGATTGCTTATCTTTTTCCTACAGTCCATCTGCCTCTTTTTCACATCATCAGAAAACTCATCTCTAAAATCCATACTGCAGGGCCAAACCTCTAATGCTTCTCATTTCAGACACAGAAACCTCAGACTTATCTGTTGAATACTCTTCCCTCCTTCCCTCTACCCAAAATATTGCAGCTTAAATCACCTTCTAGCCTTGAGTGAACTGGGGAAAATTAAGGATTTCAGTCATTTACTTGGGAAAAAAAAAAGCAACCACTCAACCAATCAAAAATTATTGGTTTGTGCCAAAGAAAACCTTATTTTCTGCACTTTTAACCAAAATCTAATTTCTGTGATTTTCCTGATGAAGTTGCTTGAACTGAGGTTGAACTATCTCTTATAACCAAATTGCTGGAATTCTCAGGGTTTCTAAGAGCACAAATGTGCCTTTTTCTAGTTTTTAAAAACAAAATTATTAGTCAAATTCCTCTCAGGTGTATTCCTCTCCCTCCTCTGAGGTCTCCCAGCTTCCCCGCTGTCCCTCAGAAAGCCCAGTTCTGCCTTTCTGTCTGTGAGGACAGTTTAACCTTCGTGAGTCTTGCCCTTATGTCTCTACCCCAAGCATTAAGCAGAGGGTGGCTACCACACACAAGCCCCTATGCAGTATTTTCCTTGCCATCCCACTGTGCACCCCCTGCCCTACTGTTGCCCTCTCCTTTTCAAAACCTGTTGCTCCCCGCTCTCCCTGTCATTTCCACCAAACAGCACTGTATGTCCAGGCTCTTCCAAGTTACTTCTGAGAGCCAGCATCCATAGATGCATCCTGCACCCCCTTCCCGAGCTTGTCTAAACACTCATAATATTACTGCTTCATTTAAAAACCAAAATTCCTTCATTTAGGGCAGGGCTATGGCAATATAGATCTGTCTGCAATAACATTTGATTTTATTGTAATCTGTTTGCTGTCTGAATTTTGGGGTTGTCTTCCACATCCTCTGCTGCTTTAGCTCATGTCAGACTTGTGTTTTGTTAATATCACTCCTCTGCTAAAAAGGATTTCCCCAAAAACTCTGCTTTGGACGTTTTTGTTTCCACTTACACCACGTTCAGAGTCATGCATAGCTCCCTCCCTTGCACTCTTTCCCCTTCAGCCTTTCCAACACATCCCATACCATCGGGGTGCCCACTCCCATTGTTTTCCCCAAAAGCCCCAAAATGGGAGCATGATGAGGGGCAAAGGGGTAGGGGGCAAATCAGCCACAGAGGGAACAGACCCTTAAGTATCCAGGGAAGATGCAGAACACATCCAGCATCAGAAGCCCAGACCCACATGCCTATCATGGACAAGCAGCTACAGTTCTTGAAGTCGCTTTCAGATAAAGTGTTTAGATGGCACGTTTTCAGGATAAACAGAAAAGTGTAATATATACAACTTTGAAGGACATTATCTCGGGGACAATTAAACTTGACAGTGGCTCTGTCAGCTCTTTTCCACTGTGGGGGAGACATCGACCCAGGCTTCAGAGAGAAACTTCAAGTTCTCAACACCTTCCATGTAAGTTTTCCCCCTTTTCTGAATAATCCCAGGAATCGCTGGGCAGCTGGGTGGATGGGTGCAGCGGCCAGCTGGGGGAAAGCCACCCCAAATCAAGACAGGCTGGGCGATTTGGGAGCACTACATTACTCACCCAGCACATGCGCACCTTCTCAGCGAGGCCAGCAGTGTTCCCTCTCCCCACAGCAGAGTGGAGCAGCCCAGTCTGAGGTCTCGCTGCTGCCGGGGTGTCCAGAGGCTGCGGGATGCACAGCAGGGGACAAGGACCTGAGGCTGATGTGAGCACTGGCAGGCACCTTGCCCCAGAAACAGACACCTGCCCCCCGACCAGCGGCTGGGAACTGCTGCACACCCTCCTTGCACAGCTCACTTCCGCACTCCTTCCCCACTGTCCTCACAAGATTTGCTTTGGTTTTTCCCAGCATTGCTCTTTTGGGTTATTTCTCATGGAAATGACCTTTCTGCTAGCTCGGCTCCCATGCCCTTTCCTGAACCCAGACTTCTCGATCTCCCTTTGATGCTCATGACTGAGAACAGTTTGGGTGGATTCTTTCTCCATCACACCCTCTAAAAACAAATCTTGCTTTTAATTCTGAATCTCCAGATTGTGTTTGTTGCTGAACTGATACTGATGCGTACAAAAATCACTTCCTTGTATGCGCTCTGAGAGTTGAAGTTATTTTCCAAGGAAAACATGAAGTTCTTCTTTGACTATAAGTTTAAGAGCAGACTAAAACTGAACCCTATTAAGAAGAAAATAGAATATACAGGGCATTCACACATTGCAGGTTTAGATACTATTTGTAGCAGCCATTCCCACTTCCACATGTTTACGTTTCTGATGAAGTCTTTCTTACTTGCTGTATCTTTCAGAAGTGGATTTCTTTTTCTAATCAGGGTTCTTGAATAATAAATACAGCATTTAATTTCTTTTCCAGTGAAAATTACCAAGCTGACATCAGCCTCAAGGTGACTGCTATTGCTTTAGGAACTTGGAGGTACAGTTCAGCTTTGGTGTTATATGAAAATTATAAACTCAGGTATAAAATCCTTCTCTGTAATTGCTCCCTTGCTTATATTTATCTTAGGCAACAAAAAACCATCACTGGTTACTATGGCAACTCCCCAGGGAGCATCCTTCTTTATTTGAGCTCCAGGATCCCGTACAGGAAAACAGAAAAATGTCCTCAAAAGAGAAAAGGTATTACCATGGTCTGCTTGTGCTTGGCCTGACATCAGATGGGAATTTTAGGGTGCTACCCAGTGCAGACAGTTTGCAGGAGAGGTGACTGGAATGTCCAGTCTTGAACTTCTGTAGAACTGGGGCTATGGACACTGAAAGCGACCACTGATGAACAATTTAAGGTCTAAGAGCTGACTGGAAACTGAGTCAATAGAGAGAAGTGCAGCACAGGACTAATCAGCCGGCAAAGGCTGCTTAACCAGAACCATGGAGAACTAAGTTGGTAGTGAGTGTACCTCCACTTTTTTATGCAGTATTTTCCTTAAAGTTTGGTACAGTTCTTCTGCCAAGTCATTTTTTTTTGCTGAAAATTATGAATTCAAATGCCAATACATTTGGACCAAATTTAGTGAATATCATCAGGTGTGTTTATGCACACATCAAAATTGGAAATGCTGAAAGAGCTCATAGCAGAATTTTTCATAGCAGCTACACTGATTTCTGAGCTGGACCCTCAAAAGGACTGAGATGTCATTCACAAGATTACAAAGGCAGAAATAATGCTGAGTGTGTTCCCCTCCCTGCCAAGAGACAAGTAACCCCTGCTCTGTAAGAAGGGTTTGAAATAACAAAGCTGAGTGCTTTGTCTGCAGCTTCAGATCACTCAATTTCTCAAAGATGTCTCACTATACAAAGAGTTAAATATTAATTGGAACCAAAGGCTTTTTTCCCCATCCTACCTGCATACCTTATACCAGGCTGCTCAGCTGACTTTGCTGTTCTTCTTCATGGAGATTATCTGGCTCTGGAACTGATCCAGTGGAAAGGAGTGTGTGATCCCACACACACTCATAAAATATTCTCCGTGCTCCATGCTGGGGTGCAAGAGGTCACTGTCCAGTGATGGGTTGAAAGCTGGGGGGGAAGAGCAACGTCTGAACTGCTGCCATGAAGATCTTGCAAGAAGGATCCTGAGGACCCCATACCAGCCTCCTTTCTATTTGAAATAGTGGCATGTACCTGCAGTAAATGTCAGCCCTTTCCATCCTTTGCTTTTGGGTTAGGAGATCTGGTAAAGTGTCTGAAGCCAAAATAATCTGTTTGGGGGTTTTTTTAGTAAAAAGCATGCTATATTCCCAAATATTTATTTGATAAAACCAGAAGTGTCTGCTGCCACTTTCTACCATGCCAAACACATTTGTTATTTTGAAATGCCAGCCTCTGTTCATCTCAGTGCAAGCTGGTCTCACCACACACTCATCGACTGTCCTCCAGGGCATTAAGCCTGGATGTGAACCCCACCTAGTCACTAAAAAGACTCTTGCGTATTTGAGCACTCTTGAACCATCTCCTGGTCTCAAGAACTGGGTAGGGAGTAAAAATGATGTTTTCTCAGTTTTTCAGGCAGTGAAATGTCTGGAGAGGGAAGTGGTGATATTGCAGCATTGTATTCTGTCCAGGAAGAGACGGTCAGCAGTGTGAAAATCAGTAATGAAAAACTCCAGATCAGTTTTTTTCCGGCAGATAAACAGCTTGAGGTGCACACCTATGTCAACACCTATTTGGACTAATTGTCCTTCCAGGGACACCATCACAGTGCCGCTGCCAGTGTGCCTCAGTGTGACACGTGCACACATAATGTTGTGCAAATCACCAACCCTGCATACTCCTATAAGCACTGGGTCAGCTGAGAGCTGAAATGAAAGGTGGAAATATCTGCTTGCATACCTTCCCTCTGATCCTAATTTTATTTTAGACATTGGGTGAGTCATCTGTTCCCATACTCCCATTTCCTCTGGTTCTCAATGAGTTTGGGATGCTGATTTTCTGATGCAATCTGCCAAGAGAATTTAGTTCTTACTTGTAAAATGCCTTGAACATGAAAGCATGACAGCAAAGAAGCCCTACACACCACTCTCATTTATCCCCTGATTGTAATACACACATTGTTTACAGGGTGAAGCAAAACGTTTGACTTTTGCTGGTAAGTGATGTCTTATAGACATGTCAGGATGTGTGTTGTTCCTCCTTACATCTCATTCTCACTTTGCTTGCTTTCTACTTTAGCTATGAATATTTTAAAAAAAGATCATCAAAACCCATGTGCAGTTTCTTGGCCATGTCTAAGCCATGTCCTGTCAACACTGTCCCTGTGTGCTGTGCCTCTGTGAGCCTTGCCAACAAAAAACAGCCCAATTACCTTGTCACTCTCCTAGTTCTGTCTGAACAGATCAAAATTTACAGAGCACCCCGTGCTGCTGAAACAGCCAGCTGTTCTCTGTTGAGTAAATACTAGAAGAAATGATCACTGGTGCGCTTGTTCCAGTTCTGAGGGCAGGGAGGCAGAGCTGACATTGCCCCCAGAGAAGCTCTTTGTCCTTTCTGTACACAGGGACAATTTGGAAGAGTACAGTCACCTCAGTGTGCCATGTGTGAGCATGGGGTATCCCACATGGCCTCCCTGGGATACTCTGGGAGGCAGGCCTGCCACCAGGCTGTGCTGGACACTCTGTCCCTGAGCTCTGATACCCACAAACCCCAAACAGCAATAGGCTCTAGTGTTCAGGAAACAAACTTGAGCCCCTGCTGGCTTGTCAGCCAAGTGATGTTCAACCCTCACCAATGTGCTGATTAGGTCTCTGCTGACTGCACTTGAGCTGTGAGGTCCTGCAAATAGGTGCAATGTTCGGGAGTTTAGGGCATTTTAGCTCATTCTGAACACAGAGCAGGTCTTCCATGAGACAAGTCTCCCTGGGTGAGAGGAAAAGTCAGAGGCTCCATTCCTGATTGACAGGGAGAAAATTAAGGGTTCAGGCTTATTAAACAATCTCTAATAGTGATTTATGGGGTCCTGTACATTTTAATCTAACAAAAAAAATTAAATCATCTAATTAGCTAAGTGTGTAATCCTGTATATTAATTGTCTATTAGCCACTTCTTAATTATAATGGAATGCTTATCAAATAACATGTGATGGCCACGTAGCACCAATTTAAGTCATTATCAGACTGGCTCCCACTTTAATAAGGATCTCTTTAACAGGAGTCTAACTATTTAATTTTACTTTAAAAGCTCTACAGAAGAGGAAGCAATCACCTTAAAAAAATAGTATTCCATTAGGACTCTCTAGACCTTATACTGTAAATAACACTACATGAAGAATCACAAAAGCAACGTAAAAAATCCAAGGAACTATCAAAGAACCTGGAAACCCGGATCACGCGTTGAAGTTTGTCCAGGAGTTCCTTGCTCACGCACACAGGCCTCCCAGCATTTTTGCCTGACTTCCTCTTCGTTGGGATGCATCACTCTTGAGCTTGGATGAGGTGATCCTTGATTATTAACCAGCTTCCCTGAGCCCATCATCCTTCCAGGGTATTCTGCCAAGCAGACACCTGAAGAGATCAAAGTCTGCTTTCTCAAAGTCCAGGTGAGTTTGCTGTGTGCTCTCCTCAATGTCCTAAGTATTCTAACTCAGGAATTTTGTGGTCCCTGCAGCCAGGGCTGCCCTTGAGCTTCACATTCCTCATCAGATACTCTTGTTGGTGAAAACAAGATCCAACATTAGCACTTCTCCTCATTGGCCCCTCTATCAGTTGGAGAAGGAAGTTACTAGCAGTGCATTCCAGGAATGTCCTGGATAGTTTATGCCCTGTTGTGTTGTTTCCCAGAAAATATCAGGGTGGTTGAAGCTCCCCATAAGGACCAGGGCTTGTGAACATGAGATTGCTCTTACCTGTCTACAGAGGAACTAATCCGCTCAGTCCTCCTGGTCAAGCAGCCCGTAGCAGACCCCTACTACGTCACTTGTCCCTGTTCTCCCTTTAATCCAGACCCATAAACTCCAAGGTGGCACCTCATCCATCCCCAGGTGGAGCTCCACGTACTCCTACTGACCATTGGCACAGAGAGTGACACTTCCTCCTCGTCTCCACATCCTGTCCTTCCTAAAGAGCCTGTACCCCTTCATTCCAACTCTCCAGTCACAGAAGCCAGCCCATCACAGCCCTGCAGGCATGCACAGTTCTCTAATTCCTCTTGTTTATTCCCCATGCTGCTTGCATTCAATAAAGATATTTAAGCTGGGGAACCCCCATTAAGCTGATTTACTGGCTGGAACGGCTGGAATCACATTGTGCTGCTCTTCAGGTGCTCTCCTGCTGCCCTGCGACCCCTCTCCAGGCTCTGAGCACCTCTGGCTGGCACTGGCACCACACTGGTAGGAGTGGGATGGATTGAGATTTCCCTCCCCTGGCAACATTAGTTTAAAGCCTTCTTCACCAGCCTGGCAAGGCTATCGGCAAAGATGCTCTTCCCCTTCTCTGGCAGATGAACTCCATCAGCTCCCAGGAGATCAGGTTTCTCAAAGAGAGTCCCATGATCTAAGGAGCTGAACCTCTGGCTGCGGCACCAGTGCTGTAACCATCCTAAGGTTTTATACGGACTCTTTCCCCACTGCCCTTTCTTGTTACTCATGCATCATCTTCCAAGAAATTTTGAAATGGGTTACTTGGAGCTGTTTGTTCTAGTGGGCAAACACTGTTGAGTACAGCTCTCTCAGTCTTTATAGGCATGCAAGATTTGTTCTCCCATTTTTTTATCACTAGATCTGCAGGAGCCGACTTCTAATAAGGCACAGGACTCCTCTGGTAATCTTATTAAAAACCAAATTTGGCTTTCAGAATCAATCTTTACCTAGTGGGTTTCTCAAATGGTAGCACTGTCACCTGATTTTTGCAAAGAGCTCTACACTCAGCTCCCAGGACTACCCTTCCACAGCATTTTTGCCTGTTGCACTGGCACACAGATTTTTACTGGAGCTGATGGGCTTGTGCAAAGCAAGCATCTTATGAAAGATATAAATATCTTGAAGGATGTCTGAAGCTTAGTGCTAGACAGTGTAATTTTGCCAAACTAGAAATGCAAAAAGCACATTAAAAAAGATAATACAGGCTCATAACTAAACTTAAATGTGGAGTGGTACTGAACCGAGACCATTTCAAGCTCTGTGGAGCACTGGTTTGCCTTTTCTGGCACACATCATGCCTTGATGGGCCATGGCACGCTTTGCTTAGAGGAACACAATTTTAACATCTGCTCATCCCAGGGTTTAAATTGGTGCCAGAGTACTCTTTTAATGGTATGCCACAAGAAGAGAGGTTTCAGCAATGAAATAAGAGAATAAACAGTTAGAACCCAGGTACTGTTGTTAAGCACACCTAGGATAAATTAAACAGGCAATTTTAGAAATGTTATGTAACCCCTAGGAATGATTTTATGCCAGAGAAGCAGCCCCTTTTACCCGTTTCCCTCAGCTTTAAACCTACAAAGTGTGTCCTGGGGTGAACGGAGGTTACGAAAGTTACCTGGTCTTTCAAAGCTGCCTGCAAACCTCTGTGCAGATTTAGGGTCACTGTCTGTCCAAGTGCTCTGGGGTGGCACTCGAAAAATAGCTGGAACCAGAACACACATCCACCCAGAGAAATGCAATGAGAAAGAAATAGGCTAACCTGTCTTCATATGTGTCCAGAGGATATCATTAACATTAATGTAGTCATAAAGCAGCACCTGCTGGCTCAACGCAGCAAATCTTTGCCTACTACCAACTAACTCCTCAAAAAATAATAGAGAACAGTTTTTGCCCTTCTGCCCCAAGCAGAATAACTTGTTTCCTGTTAAGCATTATTAATTATAATGTCCCTGCTGCTTTGCCTCACTGAAATGAACAGTCCCATTAGCGACATAAGCTCCATAGCAAGGTGTATCTCAGCAGGAGCAAGTGCAGAGTTATTGGGCTTTAAAAAATATTACACTGCTTTTTATTACTATTGTTGCTCCTTACTTGTTCTAGAGCTTTCACTCTTAACCATCCAGAAGGAAAGAAACACACACATCTCAGTCAGAGCACAGATTCCACCTAGGGAAAGGCACAAATTCCACAAAGATGTTCACATTATGGTAATGCCAACAATTCAGTGAGCAAAGTCCAAGAAAAAGGCATAGGTGTGGCAAGTCGTGTGATAAGATGGGCAGAGAGACTCCCCAAAAAATCTGTAACCTTGCTCTGCATTGCTAAATGTGAACTGCAGCCAGAGTGCTGATGGGAAGGGCAAAGGTGAAGGTGACCCTTCCTCTGTGGTCAAGCGCAAGGCACTGTGACTGTGCAGCTGCACATCAGCTGGGTGCTAGCAGCTTTCACAGGCCCTTGGTTCTCCTCCAGGGTCCTTTTAGGACCAGCTCTTCCCCAGTGCATCAAGTGATGCAGCCACTCCTTGTGTGAGGTTTCTGATACGGCATCCAACAAGGTCACTTACACGTACATAAGCTTTGCACGTCTGATTCACAGTGTTAGGGCCACAGTCTCTTCTGCAAGGTGTCTCTTACAGCACATTTCACGTTCTGTGGCTGAGCTGACACAGGCTGGGCAGACACCACCAGGTCTGAGCACTCCTGGTCTGAGCAGAGTTGGTTATACAAGAAGCAAAGCTAAGCCTGTTCTGCTTAGGGAAAGGACAGCTCTTCCCTTTCCACCCATATGCAGGGATGAGGTGGCAGATACATGCAATGGCCATTAAAATATTTTGCATGGTATTTAACCTGAGCATTTTGGTAGAAACCATGATCCCTCTCAGCTTTCTATACAACATAAACACACAGTATATGGCAGCCAGCCCATTCACTGAAATGCTGGTTTGCATAACACGAACACTGAGGTTACACATCGTGCTTGTGTCACCCTTCCCTATCTTACCAAAGTCACTTTCTGCACAGACAGGGTGTCAGGAATATGATTTACTGGTTTTGTTTGTCAGTGCATTGCAGGTGGTCACAGACCAGGTATCACTGCTGAATGGACAAGCACCAAGGACACCGGTTCCTGTGCTTAGAACAGAAAGATGGCAATGTGCAACTAGTTCCTGTCTAAAGCCAAGTTGCCATTAGTAGCTTGCAGAAAGCCGCACGACTGCTCCTTTAAACGTGTGCCTGAATGCATGTTTATTCACAAGTTTGAGCCACACAGAAAAGTACAGTTGTTCTGGCTGCCAAATCTCTGTCAGCCCTCCTTTTATGAGAAAGTTTTTCCAGAGCCATGAAATGCTTTGTATTATTTGCTGCTGTGATTGTCACGTCTTCTGTATCTAACAAGGTACCTGGAGACTGTCCTTGTATTTCTAGCAAAGATTTCTACCTGACACTAATAAGAAGACAGCATCCCAAATCCACCTTTTTGAGGCGGAAAGGGGCACTCCAGTGACCTAGGAAGCCCCATCTGAAATGACTAAACTGAAGCCTGCCATCGTTTTACAGACGAGGTACATGCCATCAGCCCATATCTCCCTCACCTTCCACCTCAATGCTGATTAATTTCTTCAAGTCTTATCCCAAGAACTGCTGAATGACAGAAATAGAGATATTTCTGTGGCTCACAGGCCAATTTTTGCTGAGCATCTCTATCTGCTTTGCCTGATTGATCGAAGATACCATTATCTGCTGTACTGTGCAGTCTCATTGACTAGGTTTAGCCTTGCTAACTTCTAGCCTCCAACAATCATAAAGCTGGCTAAAAATAAAGTGTTTTTTAAAAAAGGGGCTCTCTTTTTTTGACATCCGTATTCTGAATCTTTATAGAGGTCAAATTTCCTTCTCACCCCTGGGAGAAGTTACTTTCTTTCTAATGACAGCAGACGATCTCTTGCAAAAAATGAGACATCTGCCTAATTATTTGTCTTTGTTTTGTCATATTTACCTTTGCTCTGTGATTTTCTTCCCAGAATGATCTTCCTTGTTATATAAGTAAAAGACCACGCTATGAGGATCTACTTCATGCAACTCTGCCTCAGAAGAGAAAAGCAAACAGACTAGACAGCTGGCTACCTCCAGCTCCCCTGGCCAGTGTGATTGCAAACAGCCCTTGGAGACCTCTCTGTTGTGTTACCTGCCACTATTTCCAATTCCTTCTCTTTGCACCAGCTCCATCTCACCAAACACAGAGCCCTTAGAAGCTATCACCAGCCATCTCCATTTACATCTTCACGTATCCCCCATATTTCCTCTTTGGGGGAAGCCCCAGGCAGTACTGTTTAAAGGCAAAAATTCAGATGCAATAAACACACTTGGGCAAGTGAGATCAGAAATTGCTTGCCTCATTGTTGAAACTCATCATCCTCGATTCACAGCTGCCACCAAAGCACAGCCATACCTTGGTGACAGTGAGGGTTGAGCTGCAGATCTCCTGGGAGGCCTGCTAAAGACACTGCTTCTGAGATTTAGGTGAATGGTAATGCCAAGTGAAACTGTTATCCTTCTGTGGGATGCCTGTTTTCACGAGGAAAACATAGCACTGGAAGCACAGGCACCCACAGAAATCTGAAGCAGCATTCCTTCCATACTATGCATATGAAACACCAATACCTGAGAAGTAACACCCCACAACCTTCCCCACCCCCCAAACAACAGAATCGCTACAAAACTTCCTAAGTAAAGAAAAGCAGATATGGGTTACAAAAGAACTAAAATCTGGTCCAAACAAGAAGTTTATTAAAAAGATAGTTGTTTTAAATGCCTTGTCATTTGCAAATACACTTAAAATAAATGATAGAGATAGAGGCTCTTCATTATACTGACATCTTTTGTACTGTGTCTGAGAAATCACAGGTACAAGTTCACATACACGTCACCGTGCAAAGTGCTCGTGGTAACCATCTTCATGGGGAAAATAAGCACTTAAAGAATCATATATTTTATGTTATGAATTCAGCTAATGCACACATCAATCAGATTGTCAAAGCTGTTTACAGCCCATGACTGGATATTTCCAGCTTTTGACATATTATATCAAAGAGAACCAGAATCCTTGAAACATAATTTTATTGCTCTCTCTCTACTCACAGCTTTCTTCCCATTTTCAATTTTTCTGGTAAACTCTTTGTATCATTTGCAGCTGCTTCAGAATTCCACAGCCACCAGCTTATTAGCAACATCAAGATCACATTATTCCTCTTCTGAGAGCCTGCCCTGGGTTTCCCCCAAAATTTACACTGACAAAGATTTGCAATATTTAGGTGGGTTCAACTACCACATCCTTCTAATTTAAGTTGCTCTGGTATTTCTTCATGCATTTGCACATCACTATCTAGTTTCTTCCATCCAATAGTACATCCAATAGAAATGTACTATTATTCTTTCTTCTCCATGTTCTTCTTTTTTTTTTTTCACTTTTGTACTTAATGACTTAATGTCTGGCTGTTGATTACAAGCTGTGTCTCCTCTGGGGTTCGTTCGAAGTTTAGAGCTAGTCTAACATGTATTAGTCCCAAAAGAGGGTGTGAGAAGAAGGAAGGGTTGGAGGATCTATATTTTTTTCTCGTAAAAATTGTGAACCCTGGAATTAGAAATTATCCTTCCTTCTATATTTTTTCCCCAGATTAAAACCATGAAGAAATACCAAGTTTTCTCTCCATGTATACCACATGTTACAAAACAGGGATTTTGGGGTCGAGTATTTCAAGCCATGAAGACACAAGACTCACTAACTTAGTGAGTACCAGCACAGGAAATCTCTAGCAACATGCCCTGGAAGGATAAAAGCTCAGATGTGCTTTACACCATCACCAAATGAGATCAGGTCCACCTGAGGGACTGTCCTTAAGAGACAGACACTGGAAGTGACAACTTTTCAAGCCCATGAAAAATGAAGAGGTGTGATTGATTCAAAGGACCAAATATCTCACAGAAGTGGGCATGGGGAAGTGAGGAAAATGCAGGAGGAGAGAGGGGTCAGAAGCAGTCCAAAACCTGTGTAAGCAACTGCAGCATAAAAATGACCAAACCAGTACTACTCCGAGAATTTGGTCATAAAGTTTAATGGCTTGTTATCTATATGAAGCTTTCAGCAACACAGTAAGAAGTGCCTCTTTTCCCTCACTCCACATCTTTACTGTTGAAGGCTTTCTTTTCTCTCTATCTCTCTCTCCATTTTAATCTAAACAATATATCTGGTTTGAGTGTGACTATAAAGAAGACTCTTAGCAGAGACAGAGGTGCATGCCGACTGGAAACAGCCCCATTCCCATCCTTTCCCAAGGTCATTCCCCACTAGCCACACCTGAGGACAACAAGCCTGCAGTGCTGTGACCAGCCAAGAATGTGCTCCAAGGGCAGCAAAGAGACAGCATGCCTCAGTAGCCTGATGGGTTGTGCTTGCATGAGGCAGGATTTCAAGTCCTTGTGGTGTTGTCAAACATTGTTTTTCTTCAAGACATTTATTAAACACTAGATTATAGAGTGCCCTGATAGGTTTGCCTGAAGGACACTGTGAGACTGACTGACAGACGGATGGGATAAAGATGTCAGGAAAACATTCAAACTTTACTTTTGGCAAAAGTCAAGAAAAAGAAGTGGAAAGCATTCCAAATCTTGCTGCAAACAGGCTTTCCCAAGGATTAAATGGGGAAAATAAACGTGCAGATTCTGAGGCCCTACTTTGAATCACATTAGTGATTTGAGATGCTTCATCGTTCTCTGCATCATAGGAACTGCAGACTTTTGATTTCCCAGTCTCTGCTAATAACAAGCCCTATAATTAGGTATGTGTCCTTTGCAATCAGCACTACAGCTTTCTGTTCGTGGGAGAAAAACTGCAGGGTGGGAGAACCACTCAAGAGCACATGAAAGCCGTCACTGGTGTAGTGTGGCTGGCTAATGGTTTCAAAAACCTTTTTAGGTATGTAGCATGCTAATAAAAATGTTCTTGCTCATTTGTCTGTCTGATTGAACCCACACAAGATTTGGGTGCGAGTTCGTTTTCTCAGCCTCCAGTAGTTAAGTAACAGATTTCTTCTGATTTCCTCCTCCCCTGTACACAGGAGCCATTTGCTTGGATGGCTGGCCACAGACTGTTCCTGCTCATTAGGCAAGATTTGCTTTTGAAGTCTGATACAGCAAGATGATGTAGAAAGGCATGATGGAGAGATGCTGCCTAGAGATTTACCCTCCTATTTTACCCTGTTTTTTTTTATTTTGCCCATACAGTTTGCTGGTTTCTGTTCTTTGACTTGAAAAGAAGAGCCCAAGCATGTCAGCAGGCAAAAATCAGACTTTTACTTGACTATCTCGGAAAGCTTTGAGAGGCAGCAACAAGGAGGCTTCTGCGTAAAACCTCAGCCTATTGAAGTCACAAAGACAGTAAGTGCATGAGGGATTTTACATCCAAAGGTAGAGACATTTTGCCAGTCTTATCACAGCCATTAGAAGCAAAAGAGCAAAAATCTGATTACACTGCTTACAGTAAGGCAAAAGTCTGCTGATTATTGCATTGCACTGTTGAGATCACAGAAACTCCACAAGCTGTTCTGGTGGAGCTCTCTGCACCCCATTTTATGTCTGGAGAAGTAAATTTCCCCACCAAGTTGTCTCTGACTACATTTTAAGAATTAAATTAGTGCCAGTGCATCCCGTTCTTCACTCCAGCAAAAATGCCTTTGGAGAAAGCAATGACAGCTCTCAGACCTAATTTTCTGACCAGTACTTACTGAAGAGTCTCTTCATCTCTGAGGTTTCCAAAGCCAGGAAGGTTACTTCCAGGGACATGCATATTAAAATTAATGCTAAATCCAAAGGACTGCATGCTGCGGGGCTTGATTGGATTTGGACAAAGAATGACGCTTTCTGAAGCCAACCTGCATGTAGATCATTTTTTTCACCATCTAATCATGATTGTGAGAACGTAAATCATGTGAATTACAATGAGCAGAGTTGATGAATGTGCGCCACAGGATCTCCAACTTCAATCCCCTTCGAGGTCACCACTGGAGAAAGTCTCTTCCTAGGGCTTGGTTTCTACTTCCTGGCACATTTCCTCCTTAGCCACACTCTTTTGAGGGAGATGAGAAGTACACCACCTTTGCTTCTGTTTTGCCTATAAGCTCTCTCTCCTTTTAACTGGAAAATGAAGCCCAGTAAGTGTCTATAAAGGCTTCATGTATTTTTTTTTTTTTAAATTCGCTTACAACCAGGCTCTTAATAATTGGATATAAAGTGAAAATCCTCAGGAGCACAAGACTGAAGTCTGCAAGTGCGAGGGAATCCAGTCCTCTCAATATTTATGTTTAGCATTAAATACTTCATGCAAAAACAATGACTTTGGCTCCTGAGGCCTTCCCTCTCTTATCTCAAAACTGTTCGTACACATGCTGCAGGATCCCTATGCAAATATAAAAAGGGGATTAAGTTGTATGTGTAGTAAATCCTATTTTTACATTAAATAGGTAAGAGCTAACAGAGGGCCTTTGGATTAAAAATAGGTCCCTGTTTGCTGAGCAGACTAAAGTATTCTTTTCTCTGGCTTCCCTGCCATGCAGGAATTGACTTTTTCCTGGTGAGAAATTAAAGGGAATTATAAAATCTATAGTATATTAGAGGTATGTTCTGTACAATAAATGATTCTGATTTAAATAACTAGATATTAGGGAATGCCCCCAGCCTCCACAAAATACTCCTTGTTTTGCAATGGAAATCTGTGCCCCAGCCCATGTATGACAGTACCACTGCATAAGAAACTTCCATGCTCTTAGGGAAATATCGGGGCACAAGATGAAAGTTGCTATCACAACTGTCCGAGTAGGAGGCAAGCACTGCCCCTGGCCCCAGACATCATCTTTGACCATCATCTGGTGTTTTCTCTCCACCCTTTGCAGCAGGATCCAGGAGGAGAAAAACTCCTCCAGACCCATCAGATCAATTGTTGCTTCTAGGACCACATATCAAACACACTGGTATTTTGGTTCAATTTTTATGGCTTGTCCCATGATGAGGAAAATTAGGCTGTGGCATCAAGCTGAAGAACACATAAAGCAGAGAGTTCTGCAGGCAGCCCGGCTGTGTGACCACTGACCTGGTCATCTGGGGTTTTTTTTGTGTCACGCATTCTCATTTGTTCCCTTAAAATATTTTTGAAAACACCAAAACACTGCTGAGCACAAGGCAGATTCCTCTCTCTGAGTCTTGTGAGACCAACCCCTGGGTCCCCAACGAATATAGTCGCCAGAGTGGAAAATACCCCACAGAGTCTGATGGAGGGACTTAAAGGAACTGACTGCAGAGGGTAGAGCACAGCTGGAGGCAGCAGAGATGGAGCCACAGCTTCCTGCCAGCACTGGTACATCTCACAGCTGGACTCAGGCAAGCATTCCCTTTAAGCCTGGCTCTCCTTTCAAGATATCTCTGAGTGAAATGTAGAAGCAGCTTTTGCCCAAGTCATTAGCCTTTGCAACTTCCCCCAGCCCTTTCAGCTCAGACACTCAGCTGCCAGAATAAGCAGCAACCTTATTTCACCTCTGGATGGTGTAAAAAAAAGGCACATATACAAAAGACCTAAAACCAACAAGCTGGAGAGCCCTTTTTGAGGACAGCAGGGGTTACTAACCCTGTGCTCCAGCACTGACAGATGGACGGGGTGAGGATGTTGGTGTGCTGTGGCCCATGGGAACAGCTCACGCCAGAGAAGGCTGAAGATGCAGCACACAGCAAAAAAGAACAGCAAGGAACACTTGGGTGTAACCTGTCCACCACGACTTAGATGATGAGATGCCCAGGCTCTCCTTTCCGAGAAGCACAGAAGGGCGATTCACCCGCCTCCCCTCAGGGCTTGCCAGGGCAGAGTGCCTCAGGCGCCAGCAGTATGATCCTTCCTCGGGACAAGCTTGCAGGCTGATGTCCCACTTCCAGCATGCCAGGCAGGCCTGACATCTCTGGATGTGATCTCACACATCCTCCACCACAGCAAGTCCCTGTCCCCTCCATCCCCCAGCCCTGGCCAATCTCCCACAGCCCCACGAAAATGTCCAGGAAGGGCTGCAAGCTGGTGCAAGCTGGCAGGAGCCCCCACCTCCCTGACTAGGAAGATGTGGCGTTGCAATGTGGGAGCTATGGCAACAGAATCCCCATAGAATCCCAACAGAACCCCAGTGGATCCCCAACGGATCACCAACAGAACATGGGGGGGGGGCAACAGCCCAGCAGAACAGTGAGAAGAAGAGTCCCAACAACACCCAGGGACGCTGAGGACAAAGGGGGCATCCCAGGCACGCCCCATCCAGCAGATCTCTGCCTGCTCCTTGGTGGGGGGAGCCTCCTGAATATTCCTGCCTGAAGAGGTAAGGCTGTTCTGGGACACCTGTACAGAGCCTGATGGGGACGAAGCTTTTTTTGTGGTTATTGTATGCTGCTTTACCATTTATCTCCATGTATCCTCATTGAACCCAATTTTGTTGTTCTCCTTCCCTGTTTTCCCTTTCACGTGGAAGATGAAAACCAAACCCCTGATGGAAAAACCCACCCTGTATGGGAGTTAGGAAGGAAGGAGGGGGAGGAAGCTTCAGGATGCCCCAAGGGCCATCGCTTCCCCTGCAGCAGGCAGGAGTAGAGACACAAGAGTGGGTGATGGGAAGTTGAGAGATACAGAGCCAACCTCCTCCTTCAGCCCCCCAGCTATCCCTGAGATCAGAACTTCCTGAGGTGTAGGAGCAACAGTTGACCAGACCATACTATAACATACCTTAATAAAAGTTAAAAATTGGAAGGGGAAACGAAGAAAAACATTCTCAAATACATGTTGAGCAAATCCTTGGCAGAGCTGGAGCCAGTGCACCCTCTGCCCACTCCTCTCCAACCGCAGATACTGCTGCAGACCCTCAGGCAGGCAGACCCTAGAAATGGAACACGAGGACAACACATCCTGGCAGGCAGCTTCTTGCCAAAGTGCCTATGGACAGGGCACAGGCAAGAGGTTTTCAAGGCATCTGGTAGGACTGGGCCTCAGCAGGGTCAGTGCTGACAGCATTGCCCCTTGGCTTCTTTCTCATTCTCCGTGTTCTCTTCATAAACAATTTTCACATTCCTTTATCTCTTTATTTTCTTCACCATAAATCTCTGCTTCAGAACTTGCAGTTTTAATAGGCAGTTCTGTGAGTGTCTATATTTTTACCTTTGACTTACCATAACATTTAGATTTCTAGATGTGCAGCATAAATAACAGGCTCGGTTGAACAGCATAAGGCTAGTTTATTCCGTCAGGGTAAGGAGGAGACACCAGAGAGCTTCTCAGCTCTCTCTCAGTACAACTGGCTCAGTACAACTGTGATCTATTCTGCTCTAAACCTGCAGCAGTTGCAGTTACTCGGTTTCACTGCAAATTTACACCACTGGTGTTTGGGTGCGTTGTGACCATGACCTTCAGCTCTGTTTAGGGGCCAATGGATTAGTTATGCATTATTTGCCACCTCTAAGAAATGCTGTTCTCATCTCTACTGAAATATTTGGCTGCTGCAGAGGGCAAGACAAAAGGCAGCGGAGCTTGGGCTCCCTTTTTGCACTGCAGGACATGAAGCAGGAAAGACTGTCCTGCCAAAAGGCCTTCGGGTGCATGAGAGGATCTGGTCCTGCAAGCTGAAATGAAGAAAAATGTTTCTACCTGCAGTTTGCTGCAGTATTAGAAATCAAAACCACAGCCAGCAGTAACTTCAGCTCTGCGTTACCCAGAGCCAAACTCAATAAATCCCTGGTGCTGCTGTCAGGTGAGTCCTTTACTCTTCCAGAGCAGGAAAGAGACGGAACCACTGGCAGTTAATCGGGGATTTCTGTGCTGTCAGACAGTCTAACTTCAGACCACTTCTTGTGTCTCACGCCACAAGCCCCAGTACACACACTAACAACTTTGATTTATGGCTGCAGCTGCTTTGCTTTACTGTGTACTGCAATTGCTGGGCTCTTGAAGTGCCAGGCTTTCCGAAGGGCATTCACAGACTGTAGCTCCTCAGCTGTGTGTCCTGTCTGCTCCGTGGCCCAGACAACGGCATCTGCCAAAGTCAGGTTTGAAAACCCAACAGTAGAAGCTGGTAGTCTGATTCTGCACACCCCTCCTAATCTGGGACCTTAAAGGTTATCTAGTTCCACTATTTTTACTTACATATTACAAATGCAATTTTTTCTGTCTTACCAGAATAAATGGGTTCCATTCCTAGTTGTGGGTGTTACTGGTTGCAAGCAGAGGCAGCTGGTTCTCATCCCTGCACCTGCAGAACTAGCATGATCTTTATAACCTCGAGGCTGAGTGAATTCTCTGGGGCCTGAATCATCACGTATTTGCCATATATTTCTATGTTTCTATAAGCCTACTAATGGCCACTGCGTGTTACAGAGAGGTAATCAGCCACTCAGCTGGAGCCAATGTCATTTCTGTGGTGACATCCAGGCTTTTGGATGCAACCCTTCAAATGGAAAGACACTGCTGAGATGAGTATTACTGGCTCTGCTGGTGCTTACAGGATTGGTAGGATGCAACAGGCACAAGAGCTGCACAACAGGAGACCACTCAAGAGTCTTCTGTGTGATTTACAGGGACCAATTGCTTTCCAAACATCTTTCAAAGTGCAAAGTACAGAAACAGAGTTATTTTAGGAGATTGTTTTCTTGACAAGAGTAGTGGTTACAAGTCAGAATTTGGAGACCTACTCTGGACACAGCTGCAATGGCAGAAATAGATGAAACAGCCTGTTTGCTTTTAATAGGCTTGTTTGGCAATTAAAGTCCATAAACGTGTTGAGTTTTTTTCAGAGAGATATATATTCTACTGCATTATGTTATATATATGAATGTATATGATGTGTATAATAACAACAGTGCTGTGTGTACAATGTGCACACTACTCTCCTTGAGTCTGTAAATATATGCATACTTGTATGTATATATACACAAACATATCTGCTCCTTTAGCATTTTAGGAAGTGTGGAGTCCACCACCCCAACCTGCCCTTGGTGGCTGGTGTCAGGATGTAGCTCTGAGCACCACAGCATCCATGGTGCCAGCAGGTTCCTCTGCCCCCAAAAAATGGGGAGACTGCAGTGATGCTTTACTGGAGCCCCCAGTCCCTGCTGGGCTGTGGGTCTGACAGCTCCTGACCTTGCATTGAAAACTCCTCCAGAAAGTCACATCTAAACAAAGGCAAGGCACCATCAGATGCCTTTCATTGCAGTGGACTGTAAACCAGGAGATTATAAATCCCAGAGGATCAAGCAGGCATGGCTTAGAGGGAAAGATTCCCTCAACAAGCACAAGTATCTTGAAGACAGCAATGGAAAGCAGAGGCTGACTAAACTCATATTTACATAGTATTCTCTCCAGACCTGCTGTGGTGCAGAAATTCCACTGCAATGTCTGTGTGTGGAAGTCTCTCTAGTCTTGTGTACATAGCCCTCCTCTACCTTTTGAGATATGTGCAGGGAGCTTACAACTGGAATTAATTTAGTTGACATTTTGCAGTATGACAGGGAGTTTAATTCTCATTTGATGGCATTGCGCTCTCTGTCTTCTGCCTCTGCCTGGGGAGTTACAGATGAGCAAATAAAACCATTTCCCCTGACATGATGCTACAGTGAAGGTGTAGTCTCTTTTGCAGCACCCAGCAGAGCTGCCTGGGATACTGGGTCCCACCAGCTGATGCCAGTGAAAGAGCTTCACAGTGTTTTCCTGGCCATCCTTCCCCCCAGTGGGATGTAGTCATAGAGAGGGTGAAGTCAGCTTGATTCTTAACAGGAGGTGATGGGAGAGCTCAGAGCAAGGAAAGCAAGATTTGATGGGGAGGCTGGCAGTAGTGAAGGGAATACCCATGTGGGGCTAGGCAGCTCGGTTTGCCAGCCTCACTTTGCTCAGGGAAGTGCCACAGGATGGGAATGGCAGGAGGTGCTGCTGTGGCCTCCCCTTGATCTATCCAGCCCGGCTGTGTCTGAGAGCACAGGAGTGGGGGGCTGTCAGATGGGGCATGACAGCAAGAGCTAAAGAAATATCGGGGTGATGGTGCCAGGGAGGCAATTCCATGGTTATTAACACAAACACAGCCATCGCTCTGCCTTTGTCTCCTGATGAATCAGAGGAAATTGCCTCCCAAGCCCTTTGCCTTCCAGCTACTTCAGCTGTGTTTTGTTTCTCTAAGATTCAAATATTCTGACTAGATTTCAGCATATTATTATGAGAACAGAAGAGCTATAGAGAAAGTGAAGCTTCGCAGAGGAAATAGCCAGTAAATGTTGCTTTGAATTCTCTTGCTTTTTATGGCAAACTCTGATGTCACGGACAGATTGACAGATGTCTTTGGAGAAGATGCGTTGCAGTGCTGCAGATGTGTTTGTGAATACTTAGTGACAATCTCCTGTGACATTGCAATGGGCAGCTTACCACCATCTATGAGATTTTTAAGCCTGCCATTTTGATGCAACTGATTCTTCTATTTAGTACCAGTGCCCATGAACTCTGAGCTTACAAAAGCAAGAGCACTCTTCTTTGTGTGGCGATCCTTTCTGGCCAGATTAGCAAAATGTTCTACTTGCATTTTGCAAAAATATTGGACTTTGTAACGAAAATATGCATCAGGTCAAGTGAAAAATGTGATGGTTTGATATCAGAATCCCAGAATGGCTCATGATGGAGAGGGTGAGGCAAACTTCCAAAGGAGGAATATTTAATTTTGGCACTTTCAAAATGTGGCATTCTATCCCTTTAACTTGCCATGGGCTTTTTGTTTCAAACATTTATTCTGATGAAAAGAAGAATGCAAACAAAAAAACCCACTCCATATTTAGAATTCAATAAAATAGTTCATTTGATCCCCTTCAGTTTCTTTGAAGAGTTCAACACGAACACTCAAGTACTGCGTTCCTTCAAACAGTGCGGAAACTGCTGATCCGGGAGTTGTGCAGCTTTCATGTGCCAAGTGCCAAGAGAGGGTACTCTAAAAGCTGCTGTAACTCAGATTATTCAGTGGGACCATCCCGATGGGCATGAAACCTCAGTCTGGCAGGTACAGTACAAGCACAAAGACAGAAACTGTTTGTCCTGAAGGCTTTACCCTCCTGATCTATGATTCCCATAGGGTCAGGTACAAGTTTTTGTGTGGAGTGACACAGAGAATGGGATAACCCATTCAAAACATTTTTTTCAGCACTGGAAGAGTAGTTCTCCACACTTCCTGTATGAGGTGATTTTTCTCTTTTGTTTTGGAGAAAGTCAGGATAGGAAGGGTGACAAGGCAACACAGACAATCTGTATATGAAGGGTGAGATCCTGCCCTTGGGCGCTGCTGCTGCATGGGGCCAGGCAGGGAGCTGAGCCCAAAGGTTCACGGCTTGTGCTCTTCCCCTCGGTTTGAGAAAAGCTCGGCTCAGTTGTGCTTTTATTTATTCCAATTCTCCATTTTCAAGCTTGCAAGAGAAAATATTTTAAAAGCTTTACTAATAGTACATTATAAAACATCCTTTAAAACATTAATGAAAGAGGAAGAGTTCAAGGAGAGCAGTCGGTGTTAAGTGATGGCGGTGCACAGGGACACTCGTGGGTGAAGCACCGTGCACAGACACAAGGCCAGGGCAGCCCTTGCCATGCAGACATTGTGAAAGTGGCATTAGCTTGCCCCAGAGCAGTCTCTGAGCTTGCCCAGATCCATGCACTGCAATCCCAGGCAAATGGCAATTACAGAGCATTGCAGCAGGCATGCAGGCAGTCCTGAGTTGGAGGAAGATGCTGCCAAAACAGCCAGGTTAGACTTGACTTCCAAACACAAGGTGGATAAACACAATTACTACTCTCTGCTTGGCACTAGTGAGGCACATCTGGAATGCTGTTATCTTGCTTGGGGGTCCCCAGTATGAGAGACAATGTACTGGGGCAAAAGGTCACTGAGACATGTAGAGGCTGGAGCTTATGTGCAAGAGAGGAAGTTGAGAGAAATGGGTCTCTTCAACCTGGAGGAGAAAATACTCAAGTACCTCTCATTGGTGTCTGAAGCTGCCAAACGAGAGAGTGAGGACAAAACAGACTTCTCAGAGCTGCCCCATGGTGGGATAAGGGGCAACAGACACACACTGGAGTATGAGAAATTCCAATTAAATATTAGCAAAAATATTTTTAGCATAAGGGTGGTTAAATATGGGACTCGAAAAGGTTTTAGAATCTTAGCTTTTGGAAATATGCAAAATTTGCCTAGGCAAAAACCCAAGGACCCTGATCTAGTTGGCTTGCTTTGAGGAGAGTCCTGGACCCTGGTGACCTCCAGAGGCACCTTCCAGCCTTGCTTGTTCTACAGGTCTGTGACCACAAAAACTTGACAGAGAAAGTAGAATGACAGCAGTACAAAGATCAGCAAAGCTAACGACACAGAGATGTCTTAAAGTATGATTAAGAAGCAAAGGAATCTTACAAATCTGTTTCAAGGGGAAAGGCAGAATTGTTCATGAAAGGCAGAAATGACANTGTTACCTTGCTTGGGGCTCCCCAGTATGAGAGACAATGTACTGGGGCAAAAGGTCACTGAGACATGTAGAGGCTGGAGCTTATGTGCAAGAGAGGAAGTTGAGAGAAATGGGTCTCTTCAACCTGGAGGAGAAAATACTCAAGTACCTCTCATTGGTGTCTGAAGCTGCCAAACGAGAGAGTGAGGACAAAACAGACTTCTCAGAGCTGCCCCATGGTGGGATAAGGGGCAACAGACACACACTGGAGTATGAGAAATTCCAATTAAATATTAGCAAAAATATTTTTAGCATAAGGGTGGTTAAATATGGGACTCGAAAAGGTTTTAGAATCTTAGCTTTTGGAAATATGCAAAATTTGCCTAGGCAAAAACCCAAGGACCCTGATCTAGTTGGCTTGCTTTGAGGAGAGTCCTGGACCCTGGTGACCTCCAGAGGCACCTTCCAGCCTTGCTTGTTCTACAGGTCTGTGACCACAAAAACTTGACAGAGAAAGTAGAATGACAGCAGTACAAAGATCAGCAAAGCTAATGACACAGAGATGTCTTAAAGTATGATTAAGAAGCAAAGGAATCTTACAAATCTGTTTCAAGGGGAAAGGCAGAATTGTTCATGAAAGGCAGAAATGACAGACTTTTCCAAAACTAGCTCCCTAAGGAGATTAAAATTAAGCAACATAATTAGATCACACGATAATAAGATGCTTTGTGCCCCAGCAATGAAGGGTGCAGTGTAAAGCCAGGTTCTTTACAATCAAGTGTTGACAGCTAATCTAGACCCAGCAGTGGTAAGAGAAATCTTTGAGGGTCTTTCTGGGTCATTTGCATCAGTTTTCACAAGTACCTGGATCAGGAGGAAAGTTCCAGAAAACTGAAAAAAAATTACCTCAAGAGAAAAAGAGGAGACATAAAGGTCATCCTTCATGTCCCTAACAGAGTTAGGGAATATGGCTTTTGCCAGAACAACTCAGTGATTTCTTTTAATGACATGTGTAAGTGTGATTGACAAAGGTGAAAATACTGATGCCCTCTACATGTGTTTCTCGGTAGCACCTGAGTTCATTGTCTCAGGCACTTGTATTACACAAGTAGACCAGCTCAGCCTCGTGGATTCAAACGTGCTGACCACCGTGTCTCAGACTTGTAAGGCCTTCAGTACACAAGAAATGGTGACAAATGACCACTGCCAGAGCACCTCAGAAACAGCCTTGGCTGGGACCTTGCCTGGGCAGCGTCTCCCCCTTGGACAGTGCTGCACTGGTCCTGCTTGGTCCTTGCCTACTCTCTTCTCAGAAATTATTCCACTGGGGAAGCCCAGCCGAGCGTGAGGAGCATGCCCCACTGAGCCATCCCAAGGGCACCTGCAGTGCCTGAGTGCGAGTGTATCTGTGGGCTCCCACAGTGCTGGCAGAGACCCCTCTGCCCAGGGCAGTGGAAGGTTTTGGGTCTCCTGCATTGAGAAAACACCTGGAAACAGCCATCTCAGTTTGCAGTCAGAGCAGAAGAGCATCATGCCCAGTGGGAATTGACAAAGAGGGGCAGGCCAGGAAAGAGGAGGTTGCAAAGCACTAGTTCTGCCAAACTAACCTTATTATTTTTCCCTCCTTTATCTTTTGACATTAAACAGACTGAGGGGGTGAACGGAAGATGCAGGCACAATTAAGCAGATATTGCAAACAGGAGGGTGAGTTGCTTTTTATGGCTAGTTTATGTTTCAGACACACAACTATACAGAATAATGCAATAAGAAAAACCATGCAGTATTTACCCTGGGTTTGTTCACTGCAGGTCCTCTGGGAGCTGCTTTTGTTTGTCTTTATTTAATTGGCATGGTCGGATGGCCACCAGCAGGTCCAATTAAACAGATTCAATAGATTCCACTGTACATTTTTATTTTTTTCTCCATCAGCGTGTAGCAAAAACTGTCCAAAATAATTTGTCTGAGTACTAGTAATGAATATAAAGTGCACTCTATTCCAGCCTGCACACAGTAAGTTTCAGCTGTACAGCATTTTACAGCCAAAGCACACTGGGTTAATAGCGAAATCACTGATGCAATCTTTAGTACAGCCTTAGTGGGGAAGAGGGTAACACAGTTTGTTATTATGTGAGATGTTTGGTTGCTCAGCTTTGCGCATATCTGAAACACAGATAGGCATTATGTCATCCTGTGTAGCTATCTTAAGCTTTGGCCTTAAGTGTTAGGTGGGAACTATTTAAGAAAATCCCACCAATAGGACCTGAGCATGACCTTAATATCAGGTATTTATTTAAGTGCTTTGTTGAATTGGAGCCTAGTAGATCCTCTTGAAAAGAAAGTGATTTTCAATCTAATAAGGTTATCTTAGTGTGAACATTTTAACTACATCAATCAATATGCCCATCAGGAGTAAGTGACTAATGGGATTTCTCTTTCCTTTCTTTCTTTGTTACAAGAATGATGAATTGACTTTGCCTGTTGCTAAAGATTCTCATCTCCTTAATGCATTGCAGGTATGTTTAATGGACGCAAGCTGCCAGGGTCTTGCAGTAACCAGTCCCAACCAAAAATATTTCCCCTTCGGATTTGGTCAACATATTCCAGTTCTGCTCTCACAGTGGAAAATTTGAAAAGGCTGGAAGAGGAATATGCAGCTTCTAAAGAAGCCTTAAAAATGCAGAGAACGCAAGATTACATAGAGCAGACTAATCTTGCTCTCTTCAACAAAGAGACAACTAGGAGAACCAGCAGAGATTTTGTCTGTGATGCAGAGCCTGAAGGAGCCTCCTCATCCCTTCCTGCAAAACAAGCAAAAATTGCAATCGAGTTTCCTGAAAGACCTCTGAAGAAAGAAAAGATATCGACAGGTATTTTTTAGCAATCACTTACAGGGAAGGAGAGAGAATAAGTCAGCGGTTCTGGAGCTTTCCTATGTTTCTGTCTGCATCTCATAGAATCATAGAATGAACCACCACAGAACAGTTTGGGTTGAAAGGGACCTTAAAGGTTATCTAGTTCCAACCTCCCTGCCATGGGCAGGGACACCTTCCACTAGACCAGGTTGCTCAGGGCTCCATCCAGCCTGGACTTGAACGCTGCCAGGGATGGGGCATCAACAACTTCCCTGGTCAACCTGTGCCAGTTTCTCACTGCCTTTACAATAAAGAATGTCCTCCTAACACCTAATATAAATCTCCCTCTTTCAACTTAAAACCATTCCCCCTTGCTCTGTCACTATCTGGCCATGTAAAAAGTCATTCTCCCACTTTTTTATAAGCCTCATTTAAGTACTGAAAGGTGTCTAGTGAAGTGTCCCTGGAGCCTTCTCTTTTCCACACTGAACAATCCCAGCTCTCCCAGCCGTTCTTCATAGGAGAGGTGCTCCACCATTCTGATCATCTTCATGGCCCTCCTCTGGCCTCAATCCAGCAAGTCCATGTCTTTCTTGTATTAAGGTCCCCAGAGCTGGACACAGTATTCCAGGTGGGGTCTCACAAGGACAAAGGGTCAAAATCACCTCCCTCAACCTGCTGGTCCCACACTTTTTGGTGCAGCCCAGGATGTGGTTGGCCTTCTGGGTGGCAGGAATACATCACCAGGTCATGTGTGGCTTTGCATCCACCAGAACATCCAAGTTCTCCTCCACATGGGCTGCTCTCAGTGAGCCCTTCTCTCACTCTGTACTCATGACCGGGCTTGACCCAACCCAGCTGGATCACCTTGCATTTGGACTTGAACTTCAGGAAGCTCTCATGGGCCCACCTCTCAAGCTTGTCTGGGTTCTTCTGGATGGTATCCCACCCTCCTGTTTGTGTCAACTGCACTGCTCAGCTTATTTCTGTCTGCAAGCTTGCTGAGGGTGCACTCGATCTCACTGTGTCATTGATGAAGATATTAAAGAGCCCCAGTCCCAAGACAGAGCCCTGAGGGACACCACTCAGCAGCAGCCTCCATCTGGACTTACCACAACTCTGGCTGCATCCATCCAGCCAATTCCTTATCCACTGAGCTGTCCCTGCTTCAAATCCATGTTTCTCCAAACTGGAGAGAAGAATGTTACCTGTGACCATGTCAAAGGCCTCAGTCTTCCCTTGCTGGGTGTTGCAGTCATTCCATCCTATGGTTAAATATGAGTGCCATGCATGGATACCTAACATGGTGATGGATTGTGAGGCACAACACGTCTGCCCTTCCCTGCGGGGGAGCAAGGGCTGCATTTGTCTGGACTGCTGGGCTGGTTTGTACCATGTTTTCAGCAAAAAAACCATTGAGCTGTGAGAGCATGGTAAGGACCACCAGCATCCAGACCTCTATCCCAGCTGTGGAGACAGCTCATCACAAATGCAAAGTACTAATTTGGAAAGAAAGGAAAAACAGAATTAAACCAAGAAAGAGTTCAAACACAAAACCCACCCATCCATTTTAGGAGCATCCATTTTCATTTTGTCTGGATCAGTGCTTCTCTGCTGCATGTAAATGCCAGCAAATTAGTATTAGACAGGTATCTCTCATATAGGACTCCTCAAGCTCTGTTCACTTCAGATAGATAGACAGATAAATAGACAGACAGGTAGACAGATACTGGGAGATACATACATCCTGCTTTTAATAACATTTTACAGCTCATTAAGTAACCAGCCAGGATAGGGTCACAGCTGTCCCCTGCAAGTGGGTGAGGAAGGGACAAGTGGCTCCATCAAAAGCCACTGGAAGGGAACAACATAGCAGCCTTGGGGAACAGCATCCTGTTGCCTACAAAGGGAGGGTAAGGCTTTCTGCAACACAGACTGGATCACAATCTGGGGTCCAAGTGGGACAATTTGGCCTTATCCTAAGCCTAAATCATTTCTTTCAAGGAAAGATTGGACTTTTTCTGTTAATTCTTCTTTGACCGTGGTATGAGCAGGGATTCCACCAGCGATACGAGAGCCCCTGGCACAGCCTGCTTTGGCACAGTCAGGAATGCACAGCCAGCATGAAACAGCCAGGCTATTCCTTGAAGTAAAGGGTAACCTATTTCCTAAGGAATTCATGCACTGGTCCTCCTTGGGGGTTATCAACAGAATTGTTTTCTGCTCACTTTTGCAATTTTCTCAATGCAAATTTGCCAGCTCCTAAGCATGAGAAGAATAAACTGTTCACACACATAAGGTTAATTTTTTAAAGAGCTTTCCACGTGGAAATCAAGTATTCTTATCAGGGATACATGTGAGCTGCATCCTTGAGAACAGATCTATTCTGGCAAGAGGCTGAGAGTCTGAAACCACCACAAAAGACAGGAAGCAAATGCATGCAGAAACCTCTCTCAGGGCTATCCTAGGCAGTCATTTCTCGGATTTGCACATCACAATTAAAATTCTGGTGATACATGACGTTTGTTCCAGACTATTTCAGTAGAGAACTAGTATGTAGACACAGGAAGATTTACCAAGGAAAATCAAATATGGGAATGTCTCATTAGGGACCCAGTGTCAACATTTAATATGTCTTCAAGAATTTGTACACTACAGTGGTTCACGAGGCTTTTTTGGCTTCTTTTGATCTCTTTTTATTGTTTTTTGTCTTTCATAAGAGTGGCTTATGTAATCTGAGCAGTAACCTGCATTTCAATGCTTTTTCTGGCTCCCTTTCATGGCTATACCTCTCTTTTTTACCACGTGTCTTACTCTTCCACATTTTCTTTTCTACCATCTCCTCTGCCACCTACTGTCCTCCCCAAATGCTTCCTTGTCCACCCTCTTTCCACAGACCCCTGTGTGTCCACAGGCACCTCTCCTCTCTCCCACCTCCTTCTGCATATGGCTGCCCTAAATCTCTTCCCTCTCTTGCCTCTGATTTTTGGAAACGAGGCCAGGTGGTATGGAGACACCTCAGTAGGCTGCACAAGAGCTGTATCACCTGACAGAATATGTGAGACAAGCCAAGATGCACAACTCTCCCAGCAGATATGGGCTGTAATAGACCCCACAGGTCTGCTGTGCTCAGCACAAAGAGGGAAATGTGCAGCCTGTGGCCACTGAATTAAGGCAAACCTGGAGGAGTAAGGTGCTATTCTGGCAGCTAACCCCTCAGGGCACCGCATCTGCCTGTATGATGTACTTGGGCCAAAATTACCGTTTTGGGTTCACTCCCCATTCTTGTAGCATTTTCACCTTCCCACAGAGGGGTACCCCCAGTCCTCCTCACCCCATTGCCCCTGTGCAGCCACAGGCAGAGTGAAAAACCCATGGGAATACACCCTTCCAAAGAGTCTCTAAAATAAGGAGACCCAAGCTGTTTACAAATGAAACCTGAACAGAAAGGCAAAGTAAATTAGCTTGTAACTCTTGTCTCTCCCCCTGCAAAGCCTGCCCTCGGTCTCCAGTAACTTTTTTTACAGTTCATTTTCAGGAGCTTTTTCTTTGCTCTCCTTCAATTTATTATACCATTAAAACCGATGGGGAAAAATGTTCCTCGTTAAGGTGAGAAGGTTTTATCTGAAATACAAAATAATGAAATGGCAAGAAATCTCAAGGCAGGGAAAAAACCCCAACCAACCTGCTGTTCTACACAAAAAGAGGATCTTTTTTTTATTTTTAAAGAAAGCTTTTTCTCTCCCCTCCAGCACCAGCGACATATTCTCCATCAGCTCAGCCCACAGGATCTGTGCCGAAGGAATCCAGGTAAGCAGAGTAATTGGTAACATTTTTCTATATAATTCAGTCACGTTAGGCTGTATTTATGCCGTACACAGGCAAGCAGCAGGAACACTGTACAACTGGAAATTTACAGTGTGCCTGAGACATTCACAGCCTGGCAGCCTCTGCTGTGCCCCTGCTGTTAATAAACTGGAAGTTATGTCTGTCCGAGGGGCTGTCTTTGGGCCCCTCAACATCAGCTGTATTAAAAGGGATGCTGCCAGCCTCTGCAGAGGGTTTTTTTAAATTTTTTTTTTTTTTCTGTTAGACAGATAAATCCTACAGAGCATCTCTCAAATCAACTGAGATGTGTGATTTTTATTTTACAGGCTGCTCTTCCAGCTGGGGAAAAAAACCAGTTCTGATTCCCCAGCCACAGTAAATCAGCATAATACCACCCTGCCCACCACCAACGCTGCTGCAGCAACATGGATTTACACCATCGGGAGACGTGGCTCCCTCCTCCCGTCTGCCCGATGAAAACATACAGATACATCTAATCTGCCTGGCAGAGAGAAGGCAGAGAAAGGAAATTGAATAGACACTCTTGTTAAGAGACAAACAAAGACCAAATTCTTTACCAGTGTATTTTAAACAGCTCTCAGTTCATTAAGAACAACCTTAATAGGAATATCCAAACGATTTTTTTTTTTTTTTACTTTTGTCTTAAAATACATTACTGCATGTGGTTGGCTCCAAGGGAAATGGATATAAGCAGCTGTTTTAGGGAAAGCTGTTACACTGTTCCATGAACATGCTGCAAGGTATTTTTTGGATTATATTTTATAAATTACATTCATATAAATTGTAAATATGTTATAAATGTTTAATATATGAATTTAATTGTCCAAAAGTTATATAAATAACTGTAATAAATTCATAACTTTCACCCTGAAAGAGTGAAGACTGTATTTCTTCCCCAAATTTTGAAAATATTATGGACTGAAGTAAAACCTCTGATGACAAATCAAGGGAAATCAGTCTTAAAAGTTTCCTGGCTAAAGCCATTACACTAATGCGAACAAAAACAGATTTCCCCCCATCTGAAGGTTTGTGAGAGGGCATCCTGCAGTTCCAGCCCCCTGCAGGGCTGGCCTGAGCTGTCCTTCAAGGCCTGGCCATGATTTGGGGTGCATGCAGCCAGCTGCCCGTGCATTGGTGAGACTGCACCCCGGCCCCTCACAGGCAGGCAGGTTGGTCAGTCTAAGCACATCTCACCCACCAGCTTGACCCATGGAGCATCCCAAATCACCCACCTACCCCCTGGTCCCAGGAACAGGGGTTTCCATAAGATTTGGGGTTGATACTGGTCCCAGTTAACCTGCACATAATCCTTTACTGGGCTCAACTCCTCATGTTGAGCAAGGCAGAGATGATGGCATCTTACTGTCTCAGGAGAGCTGGCAGAGCAAACACACAATGGAGGTGCCAGAGCACCACTACTCCCCCTATTCCTCATAAGTTTTCATCCACAGATGCACCAGTGTGTGCTCTCCCCAGAACCCTTTACAATTCACACGTAACTAATAAGAAAGCAGTGATGTGTAAAGGCCTTGTTGAATTACTAATGGTATAAATAAATTTTAAAAAAACCAACAACACCCTTCACTCCTTGCCTTGAATCAGATCACAGTCAAGCCTCAGATACAGCTTGTTCAGTATCTTATTGTCATGATTTTGTGTTTTTTTTTTTTCATTTGCCAAGGCCGCAGGTATCTTTAAATTAGTATATCACACGGGCTGTAAAAAAATCATACCTACATTATACAGATAGTAGTGGCTGGACACCTTGATAGTTCTGTATTGTAGGCTCAGAATGATCTTGTTCCCTGACTGAAAACTTCAGGTGAAGGCAGAGAGTGAAAGGGTGTATGAAAAGCCTCAGCTGCTGCTGGACATGCTGTGGTATAAGAGGGGTGCTCCAGCAGAGTCTCAGTCCCTGTGTGTGCAGAGGGATACCATACTGCCAGGTGAATGGGGGTCACCTGGTGCCATTTGCAGAACTATGTAAGCTGAGATCAGCAGGTGGGTGATTTTAGGACTGATACAACCTTGTTTTGTCCAGTGGCAAGGAAAGCAGTAAGACCATAGAAGACTCTGCACAGCTGCTACCAATACTCCTTGTCCACTCTGGTGTGCTGGCAGTAACCCTTCTGCTCTGTGCTGTCCTTAGCTTTGTGAGGGCAAGTCTCTCCTCTGCTTGCTGCAGAGCTAATTTCGCAAGGATAAATGCCTTTCATGACCTGTCTCCTGAGTTCTGTTCCTCTCCTCTCAAGTAGGGTGCCCTCCTGGTAAGCCAGGGCAATGCTAAGCCCCTCACCTGACAGTCCAGCAGCTGAAGAGCATCATCAAGAGTGCTCTGAGGGAATGTGACCCCAGTCCACTCTGTCAAAGAGCAGGGATTAGCTGATTTTGCTGTGAGATGCCCCTGGAAGGCTGCTCTCTGTCACCACCCTAAGCCATGAGGCCACAGCTGAGGGATGACACCTGCTGGGGGGGAGATGCCCAGAGGTGCTCAGCATTCCCAGCCTAAGTCTGTCAGCATGGGCTGCCTCAGCCAGCAGAGATGGTCATGACACAGAATGGAGGAATATTCTAGTCTTCAGCTTCTTGATTTTAACAGGCCTCCTCAGGCTTATGGTTTTCCCTCTCTTTTTGCCTGAAAAGGAGAAGTTAATTCACTCGAAATTCAGCAGCAGTTCGATGGTGCTGTCAGTCTACCGTCGAAGTGCAAAAACTCTTCCTCCCCTCCCTGCCTGATGCAGTGCTCAGGTTGTGCCTCCTCCTTGCCACCAGTAAGATGGGCTTCAAGGCCAGCATCTCCTTTTAGGCTGGCATAACTCCTCCATCTCCAGACATCCAGGTTTCAAAGGACATTTGAGGGCCTTCTGAGCCATTCACAAATGCAATTCAAATCAATCACATTGATTTCCAGGGGCTCATTAGACACCTCAGTGTTTTAGGGGATCCTGGCCTAAGAGTTTCTCCTTGAGTGAAGCACAACATTGTCACCAGGCTGTCTCAGCCCATGAGGGTTTATGAAATGCTTAGCTGGCAAAACAAAAAGCATTAACTTCTTGGCTACAGCTTTCTGCCAAAAGATAGGCAGGTCATGCTTCAATGCAGATGTCTGAGGGAAAAGATGTTCAGTGCATTAGAGAGCTGTGACTCATAGAATAATTATCCTTGTTTCTCATAGTTTATTAATAATTTAAACCCAATCTTGATGTTATTGATCTATCATTGAATTGGAGATTTATTTCAGATCTGTAGTCACTGAAGCAGTAAATTTAATCCCCCTTTCCTCCCGCCCTTCCATCCACTAAACTCACTTTATAACTAAAACATGATGTTTAGGCTGTTTCAGTAATAGCACAGGAGAATAAGAGCTCAGAGGCAGTGGGTGGCAGGAGCAGCCTTAAGCCCACGTAATACCAAGGGGGGCCATATAAGGTTCTGGTTTTAAAACATCCTTTTGACCAAACCATCGTTTTCACATGGTCTCAGGGATGCCAAAAGGACCAGAAGCTACTTGCTGGCATGTGTATCACAACCAGATCCTGGACCAGTTTTGCCTGTTTTCGTTCAAGTTTGATTCTCCATGCCCACGGTTAACCATCAGTTTTGCACGCATCATCCTAGTTGTGTATCCCAGTCCTACTCTTTGTCACAGATATGAGCTCACCGAGGTAAAAGTGCCTGCAACATGTGGGCTGTTGCAGGGCACACAAGCTCTTGGGCCGGATACTAATCTTACTTAAACTGGCAAAAACCTGAGGCAGCTGCCTGGGTGTCCCAGGAGCACCCTGAGCGTAAAATCCATTTATGTGTGTGAAGGATCAAGCCTAGAGACCTGTAATGTGAAGACTCCTACAGCAGTGTTCACTGGGCTGTACCATGTGTCTGGTGAATTCAATAACACAGCAGCAAGACTTGGCCTTTTAAAAGAAGCCAGGAATAGAAAACAGCATCCTTTATGGCTGTAATGCGCCCAGAAGAGTGATTTTTGTAAGGAAATGAAATACATTTTTATTAGACCAATTGTAGTGTGCAGTTGGGTAGGAAAATGTGTTCTTGGCTGTACCAACTATTTCTCAGGTCTGGAAGAAAACAAATGTGCCTAAATGCTTGTCTGTTCTTTTCCATCTATATTAATGGATACAATCAAACATATTTCCATCCTCTGCTGGCCTATCCTTGCTGCTGACCTTAGACCCTGCAGCTGGAACCACAACAAGTGGGGTCTCTTGGCCACCATCAGGGTCCCTGCAGTTATAGAAACGTGTGACAGGGCCAAGCTGTCAGCCTTGCTCTAAAACACAAACCAGATGGGTGTCACTAGACAGAGAGGATGTGTTGGTGTGGTAAGTGCTGCATGCACCCACAAGTGTGTGCTCTTAGTGTGTCTGGTGTTTCTTGCCCAAGTAGGAGACATTCCTAGAGAAGAACAACAGGAAAACAAAGCACAGCAAACTCAGTGTAGTTTATGTTTTCCAGAGGTATCATTCTTAATAAAATAGTCGTGAAGCTCAGCTTTCCTTGGTCTGGATTTGGGGAACTTTCGGGTTTCAGTTTATGTTAGCTAAACCTGGAATAAGACCAGGGAAATGCTGCTATTTCTTTAATCCTGCAGGACAAGGGATGGTGCCAGCAGTGGCACCAGCACATCAGAGTGCAGGTGCTGGGTGTTGCAGGGCTGTTGGGCTGCGACCAAGCCTAGGGAAACCCATGTCTGGAAATGCTGCTGGATGGCTGGGTCCCTGTGTCATTGGGTCCCACCCGTACTGATGGAACCATTGTCATCAGCAGGTAACAGCTCCTGCAAGGCCCAGGCTTGGTGGCATTAGATCTTTCTCTTCTTTGAGGCCTGAAAGGCTTCTTTGGTGAGTTTTCACCTGAAGCCATGAATTCCTGGAAGCTGGGACCTCCCTTCCTCCCTCTCCTCAGCGAAATAGGTGAGGAGAGCAATCACAGGCACAGGCACCCATCACCAGTGCAAGTCTGTTCCGAGTACCCACCAGCAATGGGAGCAGATCTGGTGCCTCTCTAAACACATAACCCCAGCTCCCAGTTCAGTCCTACGCCAGGCAGTCAGGAAGCTGTTTTCAGTACTGAGCAGCCAAGTAGAGAAGCTGAGCACCACTACAGGGCTCGGTTCCCTCAGAATATGCCATTTAACACGTTTAGGCCTCACTGCACCCTGGTGAGGTGAGGAAATGTCCTTCACTGCCCTTTTAGGGTGGGTAACTAGAGAGCTGTGTCCACATCTCCTTCCCCCCAGACTGGCTGCCTCCTTGCTTGCTGGAAGTGCCTGTTCCTGGCTGTTGACAATATTAGGCCCCTAATTCAGGTTAAGCTTCACTTAGATGTTGACCCTGGGCCCTGGTTCAGCTCACACAGGACATGTTTGGCTTTCTGGGCTGCGAGAACACATCGCTGGGTCATGTTGAGCTTTTCCTCTCAACCTCCACAAGTTTTGCAGGGACCCACCTCCCAAGCCTGTCAAGGTTCCTCTGGATGGCATTTGTCAGGTAGAGAGTGGTTGCCCAAAGCAGAGGATGTGCACTGTGGTGAAGTCTGCTCCAGCACATTCCAGAATAAACACCAGGCAGCAGGAGTGACACAACTGTAGAGTCACTGCCTGTGCTACTTCTCTCTGTACACCCCCAAACCTCTCAGTCTCCCATCACTGGGGTGCAGCAGCTTGAAACCTGCAGAAGAAGAATTCCTGGAAATCTGGCTCTATGCCTTCCCCTGCCCTGCAGCTTGTCCCAGCAACCCTACTTTTGCTTGCCAGACATTTGTATAAATAGGATTAACATCCACAGTTACACTTAGCTAGGTTGCAAATTACACAGGCTATCAAGGCTTGTGCTTCAGGGCATACACTGATTACCATCAGAGGGGCAAAAATGAGTTTTTCCAATAACAGAATATTGCATGATTGACTGGGAACATTACAGGGCAGAGTGGATTAGCGTTTGCCATCAGTATCAGTTATATGTCATTACCACATCAAAGCACCAGACCGCTCCCATTCAGGCAGCGTTGAAGGCAGCTGGGTCTCGAGGAGCAGGGCTGGTTGTTAAAACCCACACAGATTTTGAAGCTGCTTATAAAATGTGCCTCCAGCAAGCTGTGCTCCCTGCTTCTGCTTGCCTGCCTCCTGGGCTGCATACCTTCGGCTGGTCAGAGGAGCCTGCCTGCCTCTCCTTTGCCTCCTGGGGTTTCCTGGCTCTGGTGGGATCAAGGGGTATCAGAGGATCTGGGACTCACTGTAACAGGAGGCTGGAAGGCCCCTTTACTTTTAGGTCTGCTGACCCCATCCCTATGGTGTTTCCAGAGGCTTGCAAGAGGAGCTGAGGTCCCTGCTAGCTTTCTACTATGGATAAACAGCTTTGCCCACTTTCAGGTCATCTCATTTCCTTCATCCTGGCAGCAAATGACTGTCTCATTTGAATGGAAGCACTAGAACTGACAGAAAATCTAAAATAAGAACCATAATTAGCAGCAAAACTTTTAATTCTCCTTTCTAAGCCATTTCTAAATGTGCTAGTGCTTATTTATGGAAGTTGGCTTGGCATTTAGACAGTTCCTTTTAGTGCTAATAGGGCTGATTACCAAGTTGAATACTACAGTTTTGAGGAAATGGCTGCTCAGTATTCAGAGATGCCAAGTTCCCTTGACACTGAAATACCCACCTTTCTTCACAGGAAATGTGCATTATTCAGCACAAATATATTAAAATAAGGCTGTCACAGGAGCCACAGGAGTCACAGGAATCATGCCGCACCAGCAGCCCATGCAAGAGGTGTGTGGCTGTGGGATGCCAGGGCTCAGCCTTTCTGGGACTAAAAACTCCCTCCAGCATGGGCAGGGCAGTGCCAGCCTTTTTGGTGAGAACTGGGCTGAGGTTTGCTCCCAAATCACTGGCTTGGCTCTGGTGCCAGGGGGCATGCTGGGGGTGGCAGGATCCCAGACAGTGTTCCATGGGAAGATCCGAAGAGGAGGGTTAGGGGAGAGGGACATCCACAACAGAAGAGGAGAAAGAAGACGAAGGGGAGGAGGAAGAGGAAGCTACCCAGTTTCCCCATATTACTGTCAAGAAATGGGGTTTCCTACCCTTGCCCACTTGCAGTTCACACCAAAATCCAAGACTCTTGTCTTCCTTCCAGAGCCAAACAGAGAAGGGTCTCCTTCCTAATAGAAATCTAGGGGCAAGAAATGTGGGCAGGGATTTTTTTCCCATTATGGTCATTATTGGAGTATTTGCTTCAGTTTGTGTAATGGACCTTTTTGTGTTCCCTCTCCTGCAGATCAATCAACAGGACAGATGTCTGATTGTCCTCCTGTTTCAATGTATATCATCATTACTTCTTCAGAGCTGCTGCAAAATAGCACAGATGTCAATAAAAATTGTGTTTGGACTTTCATTTACTTTCATTCAGGCTTTACAGGTGAAAATGGTAGGTTTTCAGAAAATAAGCCTCACCTTCACATTACTGAGCATGTGATGTCAACACGAAGCTGCCTGGGTGATGCAGCAGCCTCCAGAAATAAGGCAGGCTCCTGAAAGCTGAGAGTGTCGAGCCAGCCTTTGCCAATGGTTAGCCAAGTGCAATGAGCTTACCCTGATCTGGGGAACAGAGATACTTGAGCTCGGGAATTTCTCCCTGGGTGTGATTACCTTGTAACAGCCACTATCCCTCATTCTCATTTCTAGCTGGGAAGAAGGTGCAGAGTGAGTTTACTGGTTTGTGTCCACCAGCTTGTAAACTGCCAAGGCGTGGCTTTTAGGGCAAACTTGGATAAGTGCACAGGAACACAAATGTCTCTGTCATTAAAGTGCCGAGGTTTCAACCAGAAGGGTCACTTGCATATTGTGTCAGTGCAGCGTCCAAGTGTTTGTTTTTCATTTACTGGGGGAAAATTTAGTGAATCACTCAGATTTGGTTTGACCATTAGAGCCACTGTTGCACGTTTTTTGCCCTGGATCTCTTGTTGCTCATATCCAGGCATTCTCTTTCAGTGATGCCTTGGAACAATAAACCCAGGGTGACACAGGCCAGGCAAAGTGAGATGCACACGGGAGGTCTGCAAGGAGAACAAGGTGTTATCCCTCGGTTATCTGTTGTATTCCAGAACAACTTGGCCTCCAGCTGAGAAGCCTTGTCCATGCAGGTGAAGACTTTTGCTTTGGGAGCTGAAGGAAAATGGGACATACCTGCCTGTGGATCTTGGTTGAAGACTTTTTAAGGTGAAAGTTGTGTCTAATGCGGGAGCAGAGACAGGCAACAGCACCAGACACCTCAGTATACATTTCAGCCACTTCACCTTAGTGGGATAGATGGCCTGGTGTGAAATACAGGGCAGAGGGATGACTGAAAGTAGTCAGCCCCCAAAATACACCTGGCCCAGCGTTCTGCCCTGTATGAGACCCAGCAGATGCTCAGAAAGTGATACAAAAATAGAGCAAACATTTGTTTATACTTCCCAGAACACATTCCACTTCCCCAGTGGTCTGTGGCTCAGGAACCTGCTGAACTGTAGATGCCATCTCTGCATTTAACAGCCCTTGATGGATTCCTCTTCTATCGATCAGCTTACACCCTATTGAACCAACACAAACCTTAAACATCCACTGTACCCCATGGCAAGGAGTGCCACAGCTAAAAATCTCCCTTGTTTATTTTGAACTTGTCACTTGATAGTTTTCTTTGATGTTCACTCTCTTCCTTTGAAGAGCACTGAATAATATGAACAGCTGTTCCCCAGTCACATCGCTCTTCCGTTCAGAAAACTCGGTCATATTTCTTCTTCAGTCATTTTTTCCTCCAAGATAAAAAGTCTTAATCTATTCAGTCATTCCCTGAATGGAGGCCCTTTTGTGCTTTTGATCATCTTCAATTGCCTTCCTCTGTAACTTTTCCATTTCTTCTGTATCATGTTTGAGATCAGTGAATCAGGACTGCACAATGGCATTCAAGAGAAGGGAGTCCATGGATTTATAATGATTTCCCCTGTTTTGCTCTCTCCTCCTTTCCTAATAATTCCTATTTTTCTGTTTGCTTTTTTGATTGCTACTGAGTCTTGAGCTGACATTTGCATAGAGTTATCTATTATAACCTGAGGATTTTGCTCCCAAGTGGAAATAGCCAGCTTGGAGCCTATTATTCTGTATGTAAAGCTAGGATTGTCTTTTCCCATGCACATCACTTTACATTTATCTACAACAGATTTTATCTGTGATTTTATTACCCTTTCATTCAGTGCCACGAGGGTCTTTCTGCAACTATTCACAGTCAGCCCTTTGCCTCAACCACCCTTAATATCACCAGCAAACTTCTCTCCCTGCTTGCTGCTATTTTGAGATTATTTATGGATATTTCGAAAGCATGGGACAATGTTTTGGCTAATTTAACAGCTTCCTCTCTCAGATTTGAAGTGCCAGCTCCCAGGGAGAGGGGAGAAATGCCACTTCCTGAGCTCTTGGGGTGTCACTGGAGAGCAGCTGGCATTTCTGGGAATAAATGGCTGGCTGTTTGGTGAGAAAAAACCAGAAATGACCAATGGGGAGCACTTTCCCAATGATGTGTTTTCCAGGGAAGCAGCACTCTGCAGCAGTGCCCAGAAAGTGATCGGTGCTGGGTAGCAACAGGGGCTCTTCTTTCTGCTGGGAGCATCCTTGTTTGGGGGAAGAGGCCGGAGAGCTGCCGCTGTTATTTGTGGGCAAAAGGAGCCAGACCTCATCGCTCCAGCACCACAGGGGAGCAGGAAATTAATTCACCTCAAGAAAAAACAGGAGAGGGTTCCTCATCCCTGTCCAGCAGCACAACTCAGAGCCACAGGGTCACACAGAGTATGTTTCCTTCTCCTCTCTGGCCCTAGTAACTTCTTGTTGCAGCCTCTAGAGCCAGGCAGTGCAGGATTTCCCAGCTCTTTGGTGAGATGCCTTTCAGAGAAGGCACGTGGCTTCCAGAAAAATGCTCTATGGAAGTGATTTTATGCTCCTGCACCTGCAAGGGGAAAAATAAATTGTCTCTTCTCTGATGATGGAGCAAAAATTGCTTCAAAGGACAGAGGCTCTCCCCTTTTAAGAGACTTAAGCATGACCATCAAAAAACCAGAACACTTTTGATGACAAAAGAAAAGAGCAGGCATCAGTGACTCAGGCACCAAGTGTTTCTTGAGCTGTGGGAACACTTTTGTCTCCTGGCAAAAAGATGTGTATGCACATGAACAAAAGACCAACTGGTTTCACAGATCCAGGGAGCAAAACAGAAATTCAAGAGGTCAGTGGCAGACCCACCAATATTGCAGCCATCAACCCCCTCCTCATCTGAGTGTCCAAGGCACTCAACCACCCAGGCAGAAGCCCTTATTTCCATCCCAGCCTTTCAGCTGCTGGCCGTGCCACTGCCCGCTCTGGGGACTGAAGCTGAGGACCAGCAAGTGACCGGGCAAGGGCTCCTCCAGAGTGGCTGAGGATTCCAGCAGTGCCTTCACCTCTTATTCAAGGGTGAGGTTTGGGGCTGGAACTGTGTGGTGTGCCCAGTGCCAGCTCAGCACTGGCGAACCACACTAGCATGGCTCACACACCTGCACAGCCCTGCTGCTGATAGGGGGTATAAAATCAGCCCCTTTGGTTCCTGTTACAAACTCTGCATTTCATTCAGGTCAGAGCTGGAGGGTCTCGGCCTTCCTCTCTCAATTGAAGGTTTCTGGGAGGAATGAGTAATAAATAACCAACCACTCTTCTCACCACCAGAAGGGCAGATATGGCTTGTGGACAGAGCACAGCTTTTGTGTAAGCAGCAGTGGCAGCAGCCTGTGTAACTCAGCCAGCACAAACCCACAATAAAGCCGGAGAAGATGCAAAGTGCACAGGTGCCATTCATCGGTCCTGGTGGCACCAGGGTTTGTGCTGTCAGCCAGCTCACCCAGCCCTGGACCACAGCTGGTCGACAGATAGAGAAAACCCATCTGGAAAGAAACCTGGAGAAGGATGGGCTGGATTGTAGGTGACAGGACTGATCACAGTAGAAGGCACCAGAATGGCTACTATAAGTAGTACAGAGAAGAAAAAGGCCCTTAAAGCTAAACCCGACTTACGCTGCTTTTGACCCTTTATGATAGAATCACAGAATGGCAGCATGGTTTGGGTTGGAAGGGACATTAATGATCATCTAGTTCCAATCATCTAGTTCCAGTGCAGGCTATTTTACTCTCCAAAATGCAAATTTTCTAATTTCCCTTGAAGATTTTTCATATCAACATTGTCTTAAAAACTGAGTGTGTCTTGATTTTCAATGTAGTTTCTCAGGGTTTTCTTTTTAAAGAAGAGGCAGGAACTTCTTTTTAAACACTGTTTTTAAAGTTTTAAGCCTTTTTAAAAGGCATAAAGCCTTTTTTTCTCTTTTTTTCCCACTTTCTCAGTGCTTCATAGGATGTTGAAAGAAGGTCAAATTCCCAAGTTGTCTACATTTTCATATGAAAAACAACTACAACTTTCCATTGAGCTCTTATGAAGGAAGGGTAAACATGCCAGCTGTGTTGGTGGGAGCACAGATAATTAAATAGAACTTACATTTCCTGACATTATATACATATACATATATATATATGCCATTATGAGAACTGTCTAGATCTAAGTCCAATTTAGGTTTTTTTAGATTAATGGCACTGATGCTGATTTTCCTTTGTCCTCTGAGGAGATCACCTGGATAGAAGGCTCTGCTAAGTACACCTTTTGCAGTGCCTCTGTAAAGCTAATCCCAGCAGGGGTTGATCGGAAGGAACGGCCCCAGGGAAATGTGAGTCCACCAGCACCGTGTGAGCATGGCTGTAGCACCAGCTTCTTCCTGGCAAAAAGGGAGTGACCACCCTATGGCAGTGCCAGGGAAATAGACTTTACCCACTTCCATATCATTCACCTCTCTTACCCTCCAAACCAGGCTGCTCCACTCAAACTGCCCAGCGGGGTCAGATCCAGGTTCCTTAGTTAGGAATCACAAGGGGAAGTGCTCCTGCCCCCAGGCCAACAATTTAGCACTACAGGCAAAAGGTTTACAGGGTCCAGGCAGCCTTGAATTTATGAGTAAGGGCATCACCACTGTGTCCAGCAAGGGATGGGGTGTCCTAGGACATCCCCTCCAACCCAGCTGCCAAGAGAAGCACCGCCCCAGGGTCTGCTGTCCCAGCTTCCGTGACCCTGGGAGGGCAAGCAAGGACTGGAGTTCTGCCCCATCAGCCAGGGGCTGGAAAGGATCTCCCTGACAGCTCAAGCCCCTGCAGCATGGTTCCTCTCTTCCCTGCCCGCTTCTCCTCTCCCTTCCCCAGCCAGACAGCATTGCAGTTTCTTGCCAGCATGCAAGAAAATTACCTGTGATTTATCACACAACCAGTGATTTTGTTGGCTTTTTTATTTTGGACATAGAAGCACATTATACTGCTCTCCCACACTGAAATATAGGCGTAGCAAATCCTCCTGCCTGGGACCGTCTGTCTTTTTAGCCTCGTAAAAAGCCTGAAAAACGAAAGCAGAAAGAAATTGTCAGTTTGTTGCTTTTTTTGTTCCCCTCTCTCCCTTACAAGCAGGAAAGAATTCTTAGCTATTCTGCAGAGCCAAAGACTGCACCTTCACGTTATTAAATTGGTGCCAGAGCTATGGCTGGTGTCACCCACTTGAAGTATACAAAATGCCTCCTCCACCCAGGAGCTGCTGTGGATGAGTCCCTCAAGTCCCTGCCACAGACACAGCCCGAGCACAGACCCTTTCTGCACGTGAGAGTTAGCTGCTGCATTAACAATGATCTCTCCGCTTCCCCTTCTCCTAGTTGCTCTCCATTCTTCCCAGAGAAGCACGTGGTAATGCTGCTTATTTCTTTTAGAAAGTATTAAACCCTGCTCCCTGGTAATGCTGGGAGCTAAGCCCTGAGCTAAGAAATGTTTCTGTGTTGCTTGTCAGTATCTTGCAGGGTAAATTACTTGCGCGTCTGATGAAAACAGGGCCCTTAGCAAATTATATCATCAGAGAGCAGCTAATAACATAGAATAAAGAGAGTTATACTTGTATATGAAATGTGAAAACACAGAAATGAATGATGAGTTTTCCTCAGTTATTAGAAAGGGTTTAATTAAACAGTAAGCAAACAAACAAAAATACTCAAGGCGAGGTGGAAAGCCCACAGTGTGATGGTCTGGCAGTGCTCTGGGGTTGGTGCCAGTGGAAGTGGGAAGAAGGCTTGGGGCAGCACACCCCCATCTCCTCTGTCCAGGCAGGCATCCCCACCACACCTCCACACGGAGCCCCAGGTGGGCACAGGTGTTACCTGCACCTGTGAGGGGAAGCCACAACAGAGCTCGTTATCTCTAGGTCAACATTGCTGCTGGTTTGTTTCTCATCTCCAGTGAGTATTCCTCACTAAAGAATGACTTAGGTGACCAATTTCTTGCAGTCTAAGTTGTTATATGAGGTGAGTGATGGCTTTAGTAAAAGCTGCAAGCATCTGAGCCCTCAAATAATAATTTTTGACATCCCATTCCCGGTGTCCAAAGTTTCCCTTCAGAAAGCTAGTATCTGGGGGAATCAGTAAATCCCATCTCAATTTTACTAGTCCTCCCTGTGCTGAGGCTAATTAATGGACATCTTAAATGTCTAACCAGCTATTACAAATCATTTTTAATAGCTTTTGCAATAACGCCTCTGTCAGACTCGTGCAGTCCTGCCGTTTGCCCGCGGTCGTGTTGGTGTTTCATCCATCACACAGCAGCCAGGTTTTACAGCCTGACACCGAGGAGATCCTGAGCAGCACTAAACCATCGCCGACGTGCCACAGGTCTCTCCGGGCCTCGCAGGACCTCACGCTTCCTTCAGTGTCGGCCACGTGCCGGCTGCTGGCTCGCCCCCGAGCTGGGACTGGCTGCTGCAACCCACCCAGCCTCCCCCAGCACCTGCAAATTAGGGGAACGCTGAGTGATCACTCTGATATGTGTGAATAGAACGTGATAGTTCTGATGGGGGGAAAAGAGAAAACTGACAGCTTGTCTTGCTTATGGACAGGCTCAGGCTCGCCCATGGCTGGTGCTGTAACACGTCACAGATGCAAAATTAGGTTTTTTATTTTTTTCCTGTTGTTTTTCCTAAGCTGCAGCACCAGGTAACACTGAGGGAGGCCAATCCACTCTTGCAGCCCACTGAGAATCAACTTCTTCATGCTTAAGCAGAAAAAACTCAATGCAACACACGCTGTGAATGATGAAAACTCCCTGTGTGCCGTGACTGGGGGATGCTCCAGCACCCAGAGCCATTACCCAGGATGTCATGAGATGGGGAGTATCAATTTGTATTTGTATGTGTGAATATGGGCTGTTTTCCCCCACACACTGCCTTTCCCTCTCCTCTGTAGCTTGGCAAGGCCATTTCCCATACCCAGCCACACACACAACCATACAAAACTGCATAGAAGACCTCTTTTTAGGGACTTTCAGATGCAGACATGCAATAGGAAGAGAAGGACTGTGGAAAGATGACCGGGGTAAAAAAGGTAACAGTGTGGAAATGCCTGGGGAAAGTAGAATTGCTACTCCCTGGATGGAACACGGGCAGCATATCCGACCTCCCACACACAACACAGCACAACCTAAGGGGGACTAAGGGGAGAGTGGAGTGGAGATACCACGGCCAGTGGAACTCAGTGGTACTTTCCAGCTGACAAGCCCCACAGCAACTGAAAACCAAGGGAGATAAAGGAAGATGTCCTGCTGTTGAATCAGCAACCATGGTGAAACCACTCTCCTTGGACTGGCACATGTCCCCATCACAAGAGTCCCAGCTTTCTGGGGGAGTTGGCAGAATGAACACAAAGGGTTTGAGCTAATCTCCCCTTTCCACATGACAGGGACTCACACACACACAGCTGACACTCTCCCCAAGGGGTTTTTCTGCCTTCGAGGGACTCATGGTTCTCCGAGGGGCCATCCAATTTCTGTAGTGTGCTTTTACCAAAGGACAAAGATTCACCAAAAATCAGCCCCCGACTTAATGCATCAGGTCCTAGAAGCAACTCTTGAATGGAAAAATGGAAGTTTGGTCCAACTGCAGACAAAATCTGGTACCTGGGACCAGCAAGTTGGGTCTAAGTTCACCCAGCTATGTGTTTCTCCCCAGGGCCACCCTGGACTCATATACTAGGATCTACTTGGGCTGTGAAGGGGCCTGACTTCAGCCACCACTCCCACAGCCCTCCTTTCCAGTCTATCACCATGGAACAGAAAGGCCACACTACCATTAAATCCCAGGTTTAGGATCAAATTGACCTACTGTTCCCTAGGCACAACAATCCTGTCTGTTTCAATGTGGGGTCCCAGCTTCTGGTGAGCACTTGCTGTGACATCCCTGCCTGGCCAGCTCCTGCCTTCCAGCTCCATGGAGAGCCGCAAGGGAACCACCCAGTGGAGATAAACCTGGGACTGGTCACAAATTTTCATGCGGAAAAATCATTGTTTCGTTCAAAACCAAATTTCCTGCCAGTGTGACTCTTAATGAAATTCCCTCCCAGGAAAGCATTAAGATGAGTTGAAATGCTGTCACTGAAGGGTAAGAACAAGGCTCGCAAACTCATTTTGAAACACTCCTTCTTTTCAAAACATTAATATTAAATGTCAGTATAAGCACAAAGCTTCTGATTTTATCTGAACAGCATTTCACTTAACATGAAACAAGCACATGGGGAGAGGAACACCAAAATCCATTGGTATGTGTTGTCACTCACCCAGGTTTCCCACCTCTGACTCTTCCTTGGAGGTGGAAATGCTCTTCTGCCCAGGGCTGAGCCCTGCTCGGTGCCAGTGTGACTGTCCCAGCCTACTGGTGTGTAAACCTTACCACGACTGGTCAGCACTGAAATCGTGTGTTGCCCATGTTTGGTTGGGGGCTGAGGTCTCAGGGGGAAGGATTCAAGCTGTCTTCCCTGGTGCAGCCACAGACCAAGCGTTGCCAGCCCTCACAGCAATACCCTGTACATGGTCACAGGCACATCACTAATGGAAACAACCTTTGCAGTGGCTGTGCAGGAGGGTGGCAGTGAGCCAAAGCTCCAAGTGTGAAGAACAGTAAAGCACTGGCTGCTGCTCTTTGACACCCAAAATTCAGACTTCTTCTCAGGACCATCTGCCCTGCTAAAGAAGTCATCTTCCTTGTCCCACTGCTTCTGGGTAGCCCACTCCCACCTGAGCTGGCTCAAGTAATGAGTTAAGTTCTTTGCTCCTCAGTCCCCTCGTACATGTGCTGGAAGAGGATCAGCTCCCAGAGGGAGCCGCAGGGCTGGTGTGCTCCACGGGCACGAAGGGAAAGGGCACCCATGGCACATTGCATGGTGAAAGGTTGGGTTACAAGAGATGCGGGATGCTCTCCCACTTAGCCTCTCCTCACGGAGTTTAGCATTAACACCCTTCGTTCTGCACTGGCTCTCTTTGCAGCTGAAAGATCCAGAGAAAAAACACCCACTTAGGTGGCCAGAAAGCAAAGAGGAGCTCCTCCTTCAGTCCAAAAACATTCAGCTCAGGAGCCTGCTCTCCAACAATCAGTGTTGCAATACTTTTGGCAATCTCCTCAGTGATAACACTCCTTGCATTTCATTACCGTCTACCTGCATGAAATACTGAAATGCAAGAAATTAGTGCTCACAGCAAGCAGCCACATCAGCATTTCAGACCAACTTTCCCTTATCAGGGTGGTAACAGCCACTTTGCAATAAAAACAAAGCTCCTTTCTTCAAGCTCACAATGCCCATCTGTACATCAGGTCCTCGTAACACAAGGTTTGCCTCAGCTGACAGCATGTGATGGATCACAGTCTGATCAGCAGTTACACACCAAACGTGCAGTATCTTGAAGCACATGGCTTCCATCCTGCAGCTGAGGAACTGGAAATTTGGGAACTGGTTGTGCCAAGTGCGACCGACCAGCTTGCTTTGGCTCTCAGCCAGGGACACCTGGGCTGGTGCAGAGGGGATGGCAAAGAGCAGCCTAGGCACAGGGACTGGGGGCAATCCAAGAGAGGGAACACAAGGTGTCTCTTGGGTTTCCAGGCTCCAGGTGATGGCAATTCCCATGGCTTAGTGGCATGGTTGGCCACCACTGAAAGGGATCCATTGATTTTTTCTTTTTGCTATATTAAGAGGTCTTTATATCAAAGATCTGATTTGCTCCATAGTATTGGCTTGGTTTTAGGGCTCAACGAGGATGAAAATGCACAGGAGTAGGAGAAAACAGCATTTGTGGACAGAGCTGGATATACCTGCAGTCACCAGGATTTGCTTCAGCAGCACAGACTTTTCCCCCTTTTCATACCCACATCACTTTGTCAATACCAAATATGCAGTCTGAGAAAAGGACTATTATGTTTTGCTCGAAAAACACATGGCACAGCGCAAGATTTTGCTGCAGGCATCCCTGTTGTCCAAAAGCTGGCCAGGCATTCACCTCATGTGCAAGATGCAATCCAAAGGGCCAGACCCCTAGAGGAGGCTCCAAGTGAGGAGGAAGCTCTAGCCACACATCACTGCCCCATACCTCTCAGAGAGAAGCCAAATTCCACAGGGAAGGAGAGCTTTTACTTGGCTAGTTCATTCAAATGACATTGTGAAAGCCAGAGGGTGAAGAGAAGCTTCATGCTGACATTACAGGGGACAAACCACAAGCTTCTGCATGATGTGTTTTACAAGAGCAAGGGCCAGAAGAGCACATCGGGGTAATGAGAAACTCTGGGTAGATGAGTCTGTGAATAACCAGGCAAGGACACTCATCAAATACAGTAATATTTGTGCTTTCTGACACCACCTTCCAAGCTCTCTTAGTAAAAGCCAACTTAGTTAAAATAAGTTCTTGTATTACAGTTGTGGTTTCTTCTTCCTAACAAAATTTCAAGGAAAGAGACCATTTAGTCACACAAGATTGCTTGTCAGTAAAGAAAATACAAATTTACTTTTATTATAACCATAAAGAGGCATTAATTTAACAATTAGCTGTACATTCAGCACTCAGGTATATATCTGTGCCAAATAAACTCGATTCTCTTACTGCTAAAAAAAGAACACTTCTCAGCAATGCACTGCCTGTGCTTACAGGATGTTTATTGTCTCTGTATTACAGTTATCTTGACAGACAAGCCTCAGGATACAGAATAAAGCTTTACTCTTGGACCAAAATAGGAGGCAACATTTTTATTTAAAAAAATTAAAAACAGCAAGTTTCTAGTCAGATAATATAAAGCATCTTAAATTAATCTTTTGAAAGTATTTACACTATTTGTAAACGTAAATATCTGAAACTGTACATGTTTAAACAAATGTTCATTTAGCAAACAGGCTGTATAAACTGATTGCTCTTCTAATCTTTCCTCCAGCTGTCCTAGAGCTGTCTGGGTACTCTAAGAGAGAAAAGCACAAGAGTGACTGCTGCCATGGTTTACCCTTCACATCTCTTCTGTACAATGTCTGTATTAAGTCAGGCATAACTCTGTACAGCGACCATGCAGTCCTTCTGAAAAACTTTATAAAAAACAAATATACATATATTACAATGCACTGGACATTATATTACAGCCTGTATTTCTATAAAATTAAAGGGAGAGAGCAATTTTTTTTCTCCTTGTTAGTTCCTTTAGTTAATTTTTCAGGAGTCATGTAAGGTCCTACGAGTACCATTTATGTACCTCAGCACCACTGCTGCAACACTTCTTGTGGTAGCTTTCAATCCTACCATCTTATACTCCAGCCTTGTTATTTATAACAGGAAAATTATTAAATCAAAATACCACCCATGTGCAAGAAAATTTCTTCATATTCGAAAGTACAGGCTTTATAAATAAGTTAAAAATCTGCCATGTCACCCACTACATTTTCATTTTGTAGTGCTGCACAATGAGGATTTAAACACTGAGGCATCCTGAAGTGTTCATTCCATTAAGGGACGGGCATTTAGCATCCAGCTTTCCACACTTAATGTCCAATTAATGCCCACTCAACAGCGTGCACTGTTTACCAGTTACCGAGTACTTATCCTCTCTTTACAATGCAGATTTGACAGTCTTGCACATCGAGTTTCAGGCATCCCCACACCCCTGATTAGCACTCACTCCACGGCACAAAGGCTGTGCAAGTCCCAGACCCAGTTCCCACTTTAAACCATGTGACACCACCATCTGATCTTGGGAAAGGCAAAAAACCCAACTCTGCCCTAAAACTAATTACCTGAAAACCTCAATGCTAAGCATTGCTGGAAAGCATCTGAAAACATTCAGTCTGCTCAGAAACAACAGGGATTACACTGCACAGCTTTCCATTGCAAATCCCAAGGATCTGAGACTCTTTACATGGAGAAAGGCTAGAGTAAGAAACTTCAGGTCAGACCTCACAGCTTCCAGTCACAGCAGTGTAAGAAAAACAGCCCATCCAGTGTTTCAAGAAACACTGCACATACGGGAAATTAAGTTTTCCCAAGCAAGAACCTCTGAATTACTTGCAAGCACGTGGTGGATTACCAGGATTTTCAGGGAAGTTAAAGAAAAACTCAGAGCATTCCTGCTTAAGTCAAATTGTCATATCAATGTGCTTATCTCCCAAGTCTCGCAAATACCTATTGCTGCTCTCATTTGATTCCCTGCACTATTTCCAGCGTGTCTTTGAAAGTGTGACCTTCCATTGCATATATCAGCTCATTAAGGGAAAGCAAGAATGGTTTTTACATTAAAAAATACCAAACAAAAAAGGCTTTCAAATTTGAAAATATCTGGAAAAGGCAGCAATTGAGCTTCCATAAGAGTGATCAGCAAAAGGGTTTTTGTTTCATTTTCTTCTGCCCACTTCTCAAGCCAATGAACAGGAAGACCTTTAACAAATCAACAAACCCGTTCGTTTTGGTTTTTTTTCCCTAAAACAGGGTTAAGCAGCCTGGATAGTTTTTATGTAGACTGGACTGCACAGTGGGACCCTTCGTTTACTTCAAGCAAATGTCTTTGCATTGCCTTCACTGCCTGGCATTCAGCTGAAGCTTATTCCAAGCGGCTTCACTGTTGGGCTACTTGGACATCGACAGCAGTAAGTTCACCTGAAAGACAAAATGAAAGCCTAAGCCAGAGCAACCAAGTTTCAGAACTGATGTGTCATATTTTAACCTTTAAATAGGATTCTTGGGAAGCACATTTATCAGAAGACAATTACAAAACAACAGCCAAAATTTCCATTAAAATGCCTACTCACAGGCCTTTTAAAATGCAACTATTGATGATGCTGACCACTCATTTCAGCAGTCAAAACTACTGTGACAAACTTCCTAAGATAACTTCATGTGTTGTCAAGAAATTCCAAAGAACAGGCACACTGGCAAAAAATATTACCACTCATCCCAAATATCTGAAACATACTTGGGATCCTTCACAATATTTGTTTCCCATAGATTACAATACGGTTTCCCATACACTTCAGTTAGTAGGATAAGTGATCCTAGGGTTCATCAGATAAACAATTAGAGGAAGCCATCTCCTCTAGGATAACCCCACCTCCTTATGGTGCATCACTCCCACTCAGTGCTCCAGGACAGTTATCACACCTTCCTGTGGCCACACGCACTGCAGGCAACATCCTCTAATCCATAAACTAGATTACCTGTTTAAATACTGTCATCCTGTGACAATCAAGATTCTACCCACATTCCCTAGACTACTAAGGTCAAAGTGACATTTTTAAAAGCCTACTTGGTTTCTGACAGAGATCCCCAATACAGAAAATTCTTAACCCAAATCATCTCTGAGACTAAAGACCTTACCATGTAGGGTTACACTTCCATGAACATCTGCACATTTTCTCAACACAATTCACTTCAAATGCACTCTAGTAATTCATTCTTGTGCTTCCTAAATGTAAAAGTTGATGCTTTTTGTATTTGTCAAAAGCAAGACCGCCTTCAAGTGCACAGGTTTCTTAAAGGCATATTCACTGGCTTTGATACCTTCCCAAGAAGACAATGCCAGGAAATGGTAAGACTCTTCTACAGTGCTGTACAACTCAATCCCCAGCAACATCAATCACCACCTTGGTTTAAGAAAATCTATTAGATATTCATTAAAAAAACCCAACCAAACAAATTCCCCTCCTAGCTGAGAGCCTAAAGATCAGATAAAGCCCAAAGTTTAATCATCCAGGATTAAGTGGGATAATAAATAAATAAGAACTCTGAACATTGGAAATACGAAAAATGAAAAAAATCAATGTTGAAAAAAGCCAGTCGTATGAAAGAGCAACTGATAAAATAGGGAGCTTCAATATATACCTGTTCCATTGAAGGACAAGCTATGATCTGGAGGTCTTCATTACTAAATTCTTCCTTTAACAGAGCATGGAGTTTCTGGAACATTTGCTGAATGTTATTCTTTTAAAGGAAAGAAGAAAAAAATCAGTATTAAAAAACATAACACCCATCTTGAACGTGAACCAGAACAAGCACAAGGCACACGGAATAGCTGCTGAAGAGACCTGGTACGGACAAGCAGTCGAGCTTCAAGAACTTTCCTAAAACAAGCCCCAAAGCAGCTACAAGGAATCCACATTAGTTGTGAGATAAAAACTTCAGCTAAGATGTGCTAAAGCGAAACACAGAGTCCTAAAGACTTAATCTGGAAACTTAAAACTCAAGCTTGGTTCTTCTGGTCATTTACATCAGGTTTTCCACTGAATTGGTATCACCCTCTCTGCCTCTGGTGTTCCTGCACCTGCATAAGTGACTAAAATCTACTGGTTTCGTGTGGGACAGAGTTAATTTTCTTTGTGGTAGCTCATTTGGTGCCAAGTGGAAGATATACAGAACAAAGAGCAGCAGTTACTTCCCTGTAATATGTGTGTTGCATAGTACAAGAGGGAGCAGCACAGCTGTTTGGATTTGGCTTTTTTAAGCTACAGATATCACCATGAAACACCTACAGGAAAACATGGCAGCAATACTCACCCTGACTGGCTTAAACAGAATTAACTCTGTATCTTTATTGGACAAGTATAAGGACATGCTTCGTAAAGTTGATGGCAACTTTGTTTTTATCGTCTTGTAAGTGGAAGAGACCAGATCGTTGATCTTTGCTGAAAATAAAATAAAATATGTTTAATAGGCTAAAATGGAGTTCTGCTCGCTGAAACCTATGCTCCAGAAAATCACCTCCACTCCTCTGGGGCGGATCATTACCACAGGTTTGAGTGGAAGGGAGAGAGGGGGCAGCTGGGCTGTGCAGTATCAAACCCATCACAGGACCACAGCATGCTAGACAGTGCTCCCTTTCCTTGCAGGAAATGAATCCACCCCATTTCTGAAAGCTACCACATCCTCCTGAGGTTTCTGAAATCACAGCCTTCCAAGAGCAACAAAGTTCTACAGAGGCTCCCTCCCAGAAAGCTTACCTGGAAAAGAAACTGCTGGGAAATAAACAGTGCTAGTAAAGAGAACAGAATGTCACAGATTCTCCTTACTGATCACAGGCCATGTCTGTGAGCAGAAAGGCTGCACAGGAATCTGGATTTTGAATCAATCAGACCGGAATCCTCTGTCAGACAAGACTTTCTTTCTTTATTGCTTGGAATTTTAATGATTTTACAAGATCGCTGCTTAAAGGCCAGGGGGAAAATACATTCAGTAGTTTTAAAGTACTGGAGTTAATATCCTATGTGGGTTTTCCCTCAGCTTCTGCCACATCTAAATTTTCTGCCTAGTCCTGCTTCCCAGACAAATGACTCCAAGAAACAGCAGAAGCGCTACTTTGATCTGCCTCTACACACATAATTATCTCCAAACAAACATTAAAAATACTCCTGAAGAAGTGGGAGACGTTAAGTAGAAGCTCAAGTTAGCCCTTGAGAGTGTCTGACCCATAGAGCAGCACTGAATTATGTATGAACGTGGCTGGCTCTGCATCTTAAGAATATGATGCAACAGAAGGTTCCAATGTATGAACTGGAACAATCAGATTTTTTTACCCAGAAGCACAACTTTGTAATGCGAAGAGCAAAACAACCTAGGAACATCTAAAACTGCTCCAAATGTTCCTATGAAGCACTGACATTTGAATTTTCAAAAAGAGGGAAACAAACCCGGATTCCACTTTTGCATAATGATAGGAAAACTGAAAAGAAAGTAAATACCAAATGTACAGACAATAAGGGCTTCAGTGAGGATTCATTCTTTCCTACTAAAGCAAAAGCTTTATCATAACGTATTCAATTAATTCCTTAAGCACATTCTGTAGGCAGTTGTAGAAATGCTGTTTACATGCAAGAACAGTCACAGCTTGAGAAATACTCAAGGCATTCATCTACTGCACCAATTAAATACATATTCTGAAGTTTGTCAGGTTTTTAGAGATGGTTTAAGACATTTCAAATAGCACGCAAGCAAAAATGGAAGCCAGGATTTGCAAGAAAAAGATAGACAGTTCTTAGATGTAAAATTTTCCAAAATCAATCACAGTCTCTCAGTCCAAGTTATTATGACCACCTCTTCAGACTCCTAATAGTAATATGAATATAAACCAAAGAAAATACCTGGTTGTGCCCAAGGTTGCTGTGAAAGGCTGTAATTGGGACCCCCTTGAGTGGCCATTGTTTTTAAAGCAGCTACCTAAAACAAGTAAAATCAACAAAATTATTTTTCTTTCAGTTGAGTTCACAGCAAAGTGACCAAGTAAAAATTGCACAACTCTCTTAGATACCACAGTGTATGGAATCTCCACTGCTCTCTCTCTTCTATGACCTGACTTAACAACACACAGGGGAAGCAGCTTGATAGAAATGCAATTCAAAATTACAACTGTGATCAATTCTTGAAAGTAAAATTCAAAATGGGATTAAATTTACAAAGATGCTTAGGCACCTAAGGATACAAAACCTCAAAAGAGATTTATCCTTAAGCAGCTTAGTCAAACTCCCCAGATTCCCAATGAACCATTGAGATCACTCAGACAATCTATCAATCTCACCAGTTACCCATCTATATTTTAGGCTTGCCACTGACCTCTACCCCAGCGTGGCAGACATGAGTATATTTAATACTGTAATCTTCTAAATTCTCAAAAATCAGCAGCTGGGATATCTGCAGTCCATGCAATGCTGTAGCCCCAGTTTCTGAGAGGTCATGTCACTTATTCTCAGCACCTAAGGTTCAGAACAGATCCTGTTGCGAGGTTTTCTCAAGATACCTAGAAATCCTGACCTCTAGAGCAGGTTCTAGAAAGAAATGTATTGTAACAAGACATCTAATACTCTTTAAGATCTCCCTCAAGAACACATATAACCCAAGGCTGTTTTTGAAGGCTTACAAATGCTATTATAGTTCCTGCAAAAAGAAAAACTACTGCCAACCTTCATATTGTTCCAATTCAATGAAAAATTAAAGCTTCTTGATCAAAGAACACAAGGGTTAGGGTTGCTTTTAAAAACAAACTATGCCATGTTCCTTTAACCCATTAATCTCAAAAATGCCTTGAAAATTGCTGTTGGAACTTAAAGGAAAGCACGTTATCTTCAGCTAATCACACAGCACTAGGAGCTTGTCCTATACTCAGTTTAAATACCAAGTCCCTTGCCCTACCAGTACTTCAGTTAGGTTAACAGGCATACAACACATTTGTACCTTTGTCATGAACTCCTCCAGCTGTTCTATAAACTGTTTGGTTTGCTGCTGAATAAACTGCTCACAGGCTGATTTCAGATGACGATCTACGTCTTTCTTGGAGTCAATATAATGTTCTCTGATTTCTGGAGTACCCTTGAACAGAGAATGACAATTCTCTTCTTTTTATTTGCCAGAGATCACCACACACTTAAATGACCCAATTTTTCTTAATGCAATAAGACCCCATATTACCTCCAGTAAGAACTGTATCAAGGCGTTGTTGCTGTTTAGCCTAAAAAATCTTGAAACCGTCTTAGGATTCAGGATTTTAAATGCTGCATCTGTGAATCAGAAAGTCACTCACACTGTAAGCCAATGCCATTCAGCTCCAGGAACTACAAACTCTAATCACTCATTTATGCACAAAAAATGGCCAAGCATGAATGATTATGACTGTAACATTAATGATTCCAGTACTGCTTGGAGTGGATGCACAAGTACACACGCACAGCTGCACACAAAGCTTAATTCACTACTTTTCAATGGCACCTATGGTACACCTAGCAGTTGCACAGTCTAAACAGATAAATAAATTACGAGAAACCAACAAGTTACTGCAGTGCTATGAGCATGAAAATTGTGTGAGCCCTCCGCTTCCTGTTACTGTATCACCAAGTGGAAGACTTTTACATAAGCTATTTAAGCGCTTACAAACAAACAATATGCAGAATTTTGCACACATTGCCTGGGAAAACTAAGGACAGTTGCATGAAATAACTAAGAACTGGTGCTTTTTTTCTCGGTGCTTAATTGTTTTAGTTAGGACTACACAACAAAACATCAAGGTTGACAAACATTAATGATTATGTTCTCTACAGAAGTCCCAAGAAGGAAAACCAACAATGTCTGTAATTAAGACAAGATACTGAAATTACACCTACAGTCAATAACAGGATGTTGTCAAGCTGAAATCTAGTCAAATTGGGAAAAAGAAAATTATCAATAGTTGCAGTATAGCTTATTACCCTACTGTCAGCCATTTAACATCCTACACATCCATCTGCTTTTTTTTTTTCATTTCAAAAGGAATTCTGCACTCTGTATAAAACAAGGGGAGAGAAACAAGACATAAGAGCAAAAGAAGTGCTCTCTAAGGCATTAATTAAAGAGGGAATACCAAATACATAGGTTTGTAGGTTTTGCACTGGACTAAGAATCTGCACTCCTACGCAGTGAAAGGTGACCACTGAGAAAGCTTATTTTTGTTCTCTGAATTTTTTACCAGAAATATTAGAAATTCCAAAGACTTCCCAAATTCTTGATTAGAAGCCTATGAGCTAGTCCTTTATCCCACTGCATATTTCAGTTACATGAACCTTAACATTATACTACTTTAAAAAATTGGGCAAAAGCATAACTTTTACAGTAAGCAGTATCCCTTTGTCTATAAATACGAAATTAAATCTGTGTGCAGGAAGTTTGGCTAGAACACAGTAAAACTATTAGCCATGTTATTTTTCTTCTTCTACAACTTATCCCAAATATAAAAGCCTATGCTATACCACAGAATTAAGCACAACATACATATTTTCAACACCACTGCCTCCACTACCCAACATAAAGAAAGTGTTTTCCATTACTTACCACAACCACCTGCAAAGTACTGGCTGGCACAAAAATTTATTCCATTAAATGAAGATGAAGAAAAAACTTGTGTGTCAGCCAGGACAAGGCACCAAAAGGATGTATTTGCCCTTTAACCTCCAGTCAACTAGAAACCACTCAACAGGTAGGAGGTTTCATTGATGTTCAAATGCAACAAGTGAAATGGTTAGTGTAAGAAATGCTCGCTTCAGAGTTGAGATTGCAGCATATTAGACAGCAGGAAAGAGAAGTTATTTCTTCAGCTTTATCTTCTGGAATGGAAGGAGAGAAACTTGACATGCTTCCAATAACTTTTCCTATTATCCTTACAGCTTGGAAAGTGCATGACAGTTCAGTTTTGTATTGAGAGCTTTTTTCCTGAATTTTGCAAGGGAACAATAGTACAATATCAAAAACCATGGCCATGGCCACTACTTCTATTTTCACGTCCTACAAGACGCTGCTACACAATACCACCCAACAATACTATTTATTGAACTTGCAAAATAAGAAATCCTTCCCAAAACAAAAACCTCACAGAAAGGTCCAGGAAATCTTAATTTGCTCTAGGTAAGTTGACTATGCATTGTTAAATTCACCTGCTAAGCAGCAGTAAGAAAAGATATTCCTTTAACAGGTCAGAAAAGGGGAAAGACATCTCTGTGCAATAGAAATGCAGATTACTTAGCTGTTCTTATACAAGACTGGATGAGTAAGTTAGGTCAGCAGCGAAAGCAGGCAAATGCATTTCACACAAAAAAAAATAATTTGTTAGATACATCTTGAATTGCCCTGAGTAGGAGAACGGTTTTGGTTTTTTTCAGCGAAGCTAGGAACAAAGCAAGAGATTAGAAAAAGCATACAGGTCATTGCAAGTGAACATAAAATAAACCCAAAACTTTTGCTGGCACATTAAGGGAGGACAATCCCATCCCATTCTGTAGCCAGCAACTGTTTAGTACCTCTAGTTTTCTTAAGGTCCAGGGAAATTTCCTTAATGGTGAAATCAGTGTGGAAAGGAGCAATTTGTTCACGAAGAATCAAAAGGTGTTTTATTAAGAAAAGCTGTCCATCAACCTGGGTCTACAGCACAAGAGAAAGAACATGCATTACATGTTAAAAAAAAATCCCAAACAATTAAATGAAGAGCAAAGTTTCAACATTTCCACTTTTATTAGTTAACAAGCTTTTTCCATTAGTCTGTAGTGCCATTAACTACACTCTGGGACCAACAAATCCCTCTTCTGTACTATTCCTAATACACTGCACCACAGAAGCAGACTTTATTCCCATTTCTTAGAAGAATTAGATTACACAGCCATATTACTAAATGTCCTCATTAAGTACAGGTATTGACTATTTGAAAGATACAAATTTATTCTTTTTAAGAGGGAGGAATTACTTCATGTAATTCATATAATTTATAGTTGAAAAACATGAGGTTCTGAATTTGTTTTCATCATTACAATGACTAAAATAGTTAATGTTCCTGTAATAACCTTGATTAACTGTGCTGTTCTGCAGAGGTCTTACAGCGCATTTTTCTCATGTCATTAAACACAAAGCTTAGTTAATTTCTAAACAGTACAGCAAAGATACAAAGAATAAAAGAAGGCCAAGTTCACACCACTGAGATGATCGGTTTTGCACTGCCTGTTATTTTAGCTACATGCTTTATACTGCATGCTGGTTTTAATCTTTAAAGTTCATGGTTCATTGAGGTGAAAGGAGAAGGACTCAAGAATTCAAATTTGCTTTTGCAAGCTGGGGAACTTTCCTTGATATAATGTTAAATAAAACAGAAAAGAAGAAATCAGATTTAAATCTGCAGTTTAAACAAACAGAAATTTCACTAAAAATGAGTGGTGGAAAGGGCTTCTTGAGCTGTTTGGGTTTGGCTTTTTAAAAAATTCTTATGTGCATCATTTCACCAGATAATGTTAAATTAACATGCATCAAGAACAAAGTGGTAGAGATCCTAGATCTGGGCCAACCTATTTAGGGGTCATTGCAGGATGAGTTTCTTTCTCTGCAATACTTTTAAGTCAATGTTGGCCAGGTACACAGTGCTGGAACAGTAGAATTCAGTTACACAGAAAACAGTTATCTGCTCAAGCTAAAGAGAAGTGTAGCTTGAATTTCTTTTTAAAGATACTATGTTTAACAGATGTTTTTCAAAGGACATTCAAAAGAAATACTTCAAAACAGATCATTTCCAATCAGAACCAAAACTTTTTTCATTACTAAATAATTACCGCTTCTAAAAATCCAGCAATTTTAGCCTACTAAGACTTTTTTTTTTTTTAATTCATTCACTGGCTGTTAGGAATTAGCAAATTACTGCAGGATTTAAAGGAACTGTGACAGGAAAAAAGAAAACTTACTCCAGCTACTTCAAGTTTAAATGACTTGATGAACCTGCATTGAATTCTGAGCAACACAAGATATTAAACCTTTCGATAGTACAGATGAGCAGAGAATACTTAAAACTTCTTCCCAGTGAATTCAACAGTTAGACAGATTTTTGAAAATTCAAACAACGGAGGCAGAGAAAAAGAGAAAAGACTAATAGGCAGCGAAAACTAAATACAGGGAGCAAAGTCCTCTAGCAAAAACTCTTCTTTAGGCATCACTTCATTGAATTCCCATGAGTTAGAGCAGCCTGTAAACACGATTGCTACAATCGGTATTCCACCTTTTCAGAGACAGTCTAGCATGTGAATCATTATCTTTGCCCTGCAATACATTAACCATAACTAAGAACTGGCAAATCCATCAAGTCTCTAGAGGCAGAGCAACATGCCTTGACTAAGATTTTAACAGAATTCTGAACTGCTGCTTCATGACTTTAGATATACAAGGGGCTGGGGGTGGGGGCTGTGGAAATCATACCCAAAACACAGATTCTGACCTTGTTTTTGCTGATGGAATCAGCAGCTCCCAGCAGCGACTGGATGCAGGCAGATAAGGCCTCTTGCGATAATCCCTGAAACACTGCCCTCTGCAGGGAAGAGGAAATCAGACCAACAAAAAAGGTGTTAGCAAAGCTTAGGCTGAATTTTAAGAGTTGCAGTTAGTGAACGATGTGCTTACCAGTTCACAGAACTCCAGATTAACTAGCTACAAACATGTTGGCTAAATGCAGTGAGACAGGATGGAGCATTCACATACAAAAGCTTGCTAGAAGCACTCGGGCTGGATGCAGCTACCCACACAAGCATGCCCCACTCACCCTGCAGCTCTGAACTGGCACCTGGGCAGTGACACTGGCAGTGACACCTCACGCATTCAGAGCCAACAGCGTGAATGGTGTTTGCTGGGTAACCTGACCAGACACTTCTTCGTGTGTCAGGGCAACTATCTGTGCGTGCAAGCTACATCTGCAATAGACACGAGATCATTCGAGTGATCTTAACCTAAGGCAGACTCAAATTACCTCACATTTGCGACAGCTTAGTAAACCAACATGACAGCTGCCATGGCCCAGGGGACATGGAGCAAGTCCTTAAGTGGCAGCAACATGATCCTACAGCTGAGCCAGCCACAGGGACACAGCTTGCCCACACCAGCACTTCAACGGAGCACATGAGAGCTCTGAGTCCCCCAGACGTGCCAGCACCACTTCATTCATGTCTCCCCTATCTACAGGGTGCAGGCAAGGGGTACCAGTTCTGCCACAGTATCTCAGGGCAGAACTAAATTAACCTCTGTGCAGACGCACTGTAAATGAGCCTTGCAAACAATGCAGAAATCACCTCATTTACAAAGGTCTAGCTGAAAACAAGGGCAAATATTCATCTATCTTTAATGCGATTGATATTTTAAGCAATAAAGCATCAGTATTTTCCAGCTTCTTTTTTAGCAATAGCATCTTGGCAGGAGTTTCATACACACCCATCAAAGATATTTTGAAATCCATTAAATGTATCTAATAAAGATACAACACATGCAGAAAAGCAAAAACACTTGCATCAGTTTCCTCAGAGACGTATCAGCCTTACATGCTGTTACGTGAGCAACATAAAACAGATTCTAATGGGAAAGTCTTAAAATATGTGTTAAGTAAACACTGCTTCTGTTTCTGCTAGACATGAAGATTTCTACCGTGTTAAACTTTGGAAATGTCTCCTACATTTTGAAACATGAAGAAATGTGCCACAAAAACATTTTCAGAACATTTCCAAAGTATAGAAGCAGCAGAGTCAGCATTTTTAAGACCAGAGACATCACACAAACACATTCACTCAGTATTTTCAGCAATAAAATCATTCCCATGACCCAGAACTTCCTATTTCTTCTTGTCCTATTCACTCCTCAACTTTGGTGAGACCAGTATCCTGAACATCAGACACTAAATTATTTCTGTAACAGCAAAAGCAATAAATGTATAAATCAGTGCCATTTTTCTAATTCTACAAATATAAAACTGTCTTGGACATGATGACCTACATTTGTCAGTTCACTTGTTTTACGTAAATATGGCAGCACAAAGACTAAGAGGTCAGAGGCCAGCAAGTGTCCATTCCCAGTTTGTATTAAAATATTTTGACATTATGCTATACACACTTTATAACTTCACCTAAAAAATTAGATAAAAAATTTTTTGCTTACATCTATACATCTGTACAGCTTGGAGAGACACACTAGAGTCCTTCTAACAGTAGGATACCACATTCCATGCAGATCTGCTGGTGAAATCGTGGTCTGATGCCTGGGATTAAGGGATTCAGCTGAACCTGTTTAAAAGCAGAATACACACATGAAAAACTTGCCCATCTGTCCTTTCACCCAAAGGAGACTGTAATATCAACTGCATTTTCTACTCTCTACACAGAAACAAGACATTGTATTTTACTCTAACAGGTTAATTTTTTTTTCCTTCTGAGCAGGTCAGTACTAGATTTCAGTGTGAATAGAGCACAAGCCTGTGAAAGACATGAATTTCCTTTCAGGGTTGGCCCAGCTCAACCTTTTTTAATGAGTTAGTTTTACAGGCATGTCTCCAATGACACACACCTCCCACTTAGCTAAACAGCTGAAATGATCAAACGGTTACTGAAAAAAAAAACGGCACAGGAGAAAAGAGGAAAAAGAAATGGTTAGAGATCAAGGAAGTACAGGAAATGTTTAGGAAAAACAAACAAAAAAAACGTTCTATTAATTTTATTTCTTCATGCTTTCCTTTCTGCTGGGGATAATCCTACATGGATTAAACAGTTGCAGAAAATACAGAGTTTAAACATAACTTTAATAACTGTAAAAATAACAGCAAAACCAATTTTGTCATGAGGTCATTGCAAACATAAAGTGCTCCTCCTGGGTGACCTTCATAATAATTCTGTACGCTCAAAATGGATTTTCGAACACCTGACAGACAGAAGTCTGAAACAGCTGAGTCAATAGCATCAGAACTCTGATTTCAAATACCAATTATTTTTTAAAAGTAAAATTTTTGTAGTTTCACCTACTGATAGAAAATGCACTTGTGCTTATGTGATCAATGCAGAAATCACCTGAAATAATCCACTAATATCTTTCTACCTTTTGCAACTATGAATTTATTGTCACAGTAATTAGAAAGCCTGCAAAATCTTAAGCTATCAGTTTGAGGTTCCTAGGCCATTTATTAGCCACTTCAGCTACTCCTGCAGGTACTGAAATGGCAGAGAGGCACCTCTGACAGGCAAATAATCCAAATTATCTCAGACACATATCTTCAAATGATACCATATAGGTTCCTTCCATTTCCTGAGTGCAGGTGAGATTTACAGGACTCGCAAATTCCACACACCTGGGGTGAAGTAAGATGAACCCTATTCTCACTGGGATCTGTGGAGTCCAGCCAGAAACACCTCTGCAGACCTTCCAAGCCCAAAGCAAGAAACTACCATGTAATCAAAAAGAATATGAGAAACAACTGGTAAAGACCTGAAAAGATGCTGCTGGGGAAATAATGCTGTACCATTCTGACCAAAGATAAAATAAAAGGAGAAATTCTTCATGGATCTTCGACAATAATTCAAAAATTTGTAACACTCAAATGACTGGCATCAGAACAGCCATTTTATGAAATTTTATTCCAGTTTGCTGTAATTTACAGACACATGGGTCACACGTTCAAAATGTCAAGGACTAAATTACGAATTACTGTAAATACCTACAATTTAAGAGATGTGCCTGACACACCAGATCACCTTTCTCATCTTAGCACAGCTAACAAACAAAAGCATCCTCAAGTACATGTATTGATGGCAGGGCTACCTTTCAGTGGAGAATACAAAAGCTCAGCTTTATACAAAATACAGTAGATGCTGTTGGCTGCAAAAATAGTTGCTTCACATAATGGACTGCACTGGAAGCACAAAGAAATGCCACCAAAAGAACAAGATTAGGCTGCTTCTCATAAAAAATACAAAACTAAGAACTTTGAGACAGAGTTCACCTCCCAAAATCGCTTATGAATTTCTCTAGGAAAATAACCCTTTAAGATACATGCAAGTTTCTCACAGATGGTTCAAGTTAATGCTCACATCCCATGAGCTTTATGCATTAATTTGACAATATGAGATGTATTTCATACCGGATTTAACTAAGCTGCAGGACTCGGGATCTTCTAGCTGGACATCTGAAAATGAAGCTTCAGATGGCAGCTTCTTCTGTTCCTCTTTTAAACTCTGTGCAATTTGCTGCAAAGAAAGAAACACAATAATATTTTAATATCACATAACACTGCTTTGGTTACAATAGAGAAAAGCATGCTGAATTGCAAAACGAATCAGCTGCACTCAGCTCCCAGTGTTTCAAACATTTACAACAAATAGGCAGATGTTTCCAAAACAGTAGCAGAAGTACTGCAATACAATAAAGATTCACAAATACATATCTGTGTAAAACACTGTTCTTTCCACTTTGGCTGTTTTTACTGATCTCTAAACAATGACCTACAAAGCCACCTAGAAAGAAAAGCTCAAAACAGGGTAACCCAGTTCAACACTTACTTGGATTTTAAACAGATCATTTTTGTGATGGCTTTTTTTCCATAAATGATATGCGCAGATGGCCCGAAAGTACTCTCTAGTCTATTCCCTGCAGGAGTTCAACCAAAAGCTTTCCCCTAACATTACTCAACATTTCAACACTTCAACTTTTGCCACTACTTGATCTGCTTCAAAGCAAGATTGGGCAAAGAACTGCATTAATATTTGAGCAGAATAGCACAAGAAACATTTCTGCCCTGTGCTTTTAGCATTTTAATAATTCATTTACTAAGACAGGAGGTCTCTCTAAATAGCAAGGTTTTGAGGTTTAAAAGCAACCAAGTAGCAAAATGAATCTCAAACCAGGCAAAAACTGGAGTCTTATGAGGACATGTGAAGAGCAGCGTAATTTCTCAATTTTGAACTAACTTTCTCTTCCTAACTGAAGGGCCACAGGACCCTTGTTAGAAAACAAAGCCTCATACAGACCAAGCAGCAGCATCACCTAAAGATGCTTACCAGTCTTTAAACTTACAGTACAAAGAGCATGTACTCAACAAACTCAGTAGCTTCAGGGTATAAAACCCTATGGATGTCCCACATAATTGCCAAAGTACAAACTGTAGCACAAAAGAAGCTTTAGATGCATATAAAGACAGTATCACAGCAACATGAGTTCACTAGTGGTAAGTTTCTTAGAGCGTTTAGTCTGTTTGCAGGAAAGAATTGAGCACAACAAGGTACAGTTACGATGTTAGTTTCTTTCAGCAAAATATATATATTTCAGGTAGGTAGATAGAAAGACAGACAGACAAAGATAGATAGACAGATAGACAGCAAACCAGCCTCTGTGGTTTATTTAAGTAATGTTCTGATTCTGAAGTCAAACAGCAGCTTCTCTACCAACTGGTCAGCTGGAAGTCCTACAATTTTCTAAGCACCACCAGCTATTCTAGCAGCTAGATGGAAAGCAGAATACAGCAATAAAATTTGGACCTTGCCAGTCCATGTTGGAAAGGCCATTCTCAGTCATCCCAGTCCTTTAAGAGCTTGGGTCTCCCATTATAAAGTGAAGGGCAATAGTTACTTGGAGGGGAGATCGTTACCGAGCTTTACTGCTTCCATGCAGTGTTCACGCAGTTGCATATCAAATACATATCAAATACACCTTGTTCTAATCAAAAACTCAGTTCAGGTTTCTCATTGGCCATTTATTTATTTCTGTGAGCTGTTTCATTCTGAAACTCTCATCAATATAGTATTAGCCTTTTAAAATTAGTAGAATTAGTTTGATCCATTTCAACAAGAACATTGCCTCAAAGGGTTTGGAATGACTACAAAAATGGCTAATACTGATAAGAACTTGAAAAAGGCTACTGGAAGCCATTTCTAACATGTTAAATTATCTAAAGCAAGTCTCCTCTCACACTGCCTAGGCACAGGGTACACACACACCTACCAATAGCTAGTTGACCAATTACTCTGAAAAAAAACTTGCAGCTAATTGGGGCTGTCTCAAGCATTTCTTCAATTCCAGCTCAATTAGAAAATACACTAGGTAATACCTAATACTTACAAATGTAAATAAAAATGCAGAAGCTTCAAGTTCTGATAAAACTGCTAACTGTGTGAACTCTTGTCAATGTCACTAACTTTGAAATAAAGAGTTCTTTGACACGTAGTTTAGGGTGACTAATTTAATCAGCAGGTGTCAATCTGAAAATGCCAGTAACACTAAAAACACCCAAGAACTGGAAAACCCAAGCTGCAAAGCACTGTACTGCACAATTGCATACACCACATGTGCAAAGTCAAGGACAATGAAAAAGCTGAGGCTGTACCTCCATCATTTCCAGCTTGTCAGGATAGGCGAGATCGCCCGGCGCAGGCTTGTAGCCGGTGATGTCAGTCTGAATGTAAATGTGTGTCCTATAGACAAGGCGCTCCTGTACGTCTTCCAGCATCTGCTTGACACCAGCTGCAAATGCACCCAGTTGTTCAGCTGACAAAGGTAAGGAAAAGCACAAAATTGTTAATTACAAAACAGGCTCATAGAAACACAAGTTGGAAGTATCACATATAGACCCATAAAAACCTGTCTTGCTGCAGATGGAGTCAGGCTATTTTTGGAACAGCAGCACACAGACAAATTTGTGACAAACAAGGAATTACTGAACTCCGTGCTGCAGTTGTTTCGGGTCCCCAGATTTTCATTAGACTATGAAAATGCAACCTCACATTGATGACATCAGATGCCTCGACAGAATTAAGTGTTCTAATTATTTCAGACCTGGGTACATTAATTGGAATTTCGGCGGGAACAACAAAGCAAAGTGGCTTTGGTTCTATCACAGCCAATACCTGTGGTGTGACTGTTACGAGCTGATAAAAAAAGATGAACCAAAGCAGCTCACATCCAACTTAAGAACTATTGTATCAGCCCAAATTCAAGTAGTAGGAAGACACTTTTTATGATAAGCCAAAAGATTAAGTCAGCAAGTTTTTGCTCATTCCCAACAGTGTTACAATTACACTTCCAGGAAAGTGAACAATTGTCCATGGTTATTGGCACAGCTTCAACGACAAAGAGCTACACTGGGTGATATATCAACTACCAAATATGATTTCTGTTTATTGCCGGGTGCAATAAAGACTGTGCAAGGATTCCAGTATGCACTGGTCATGCTAAGGAAATGAGACACCAGGTCAGCTCACTCCTATGACACTTTGAGTTCTGCATATTTACAAAACTCCAAAATCTACACTGCTACTTAACTCCTCTGCTGAAGTTACAATTTCTAGTCTGGGAAACATGACATTAAAGAGAATTTAAAAACAAAAAAAACCAGTTTGCATTCCTTTGTTTTATCTTCACTATGCAGAAAGCTCTATATGGATGATGCATTAGCAGGACCGAGTGAAGCAATTCACTCATTTGAAAAGGTAATTTACATCAATCCTGGTGCATGCATATGCACTGGGTGGATGCTTGCTTGCATTTGTACAATCTAGAGAAAACATGACTAACATCAGTAAATTACTTTAAATGAAGCTGTGCACAGACCCATAAATACAGATCTTCACTATAAATGAAAAAGTATAATTAATTTTACACAAACATGTAAAAGATAAGGTTAAGATCCACTAGAAAGAAAGCAGCATCTAGAATTTTTGACTATGCAATTAAATAATTTTATCAGTTAAGAAGACACTTAAAAACAATCATCTTCCATCTATGAGTTACCATTGTTCTGTACATGATCCTCAAGCATCTCATTTTTGAGAATCCCACAGAGTTCAGAAAGCGTCTCTAAGTGAATGACATGGATGATCATTGGCCTCAGGACATCATACAATGAAAGACACAGCTTCTCCAAGAGCTCACTATGAAGTAAAAATAAAACAAAGCAAAACACTTTTAGGGTGCCCCAAAAGGAGAAAATTTTATCACAAACATAGATTATTTTGTGGCAAAGATTTTTGAAAGGAGGGTGAGAAAACAAGTGCCATAGAAGACTTTAGACAAGACTAAAGTTTAAAACGTAAACCCATTACTTCCTACAAAGTAGGAAAAGTTTTGCTTTTAAAAGACGTGGCATACCAACTGCTTAAAAATTACAGTTTTTAACTCATTTTAAAATAAAATTTTTAAAAACCAAATAAACAAACAAAAAACCTACACATCAATCAACAACTCAACCTGTCACAAAGGAAAGATGCTGCAAACTGGTTGACTTGGCTTCTGTGTAAAAAAATGCTCCTGCTGAGCTCAGAATCATAACCCCAATTTCCCCTCAAGAAAAGGCTCATCTGATTCCAAGTACTCAACAGTGTACCAGCCCCATGAGCACACAAAGAGGGGAGCAGGAGGAGAAGCTTGGTAAAGAGCACACTTTCCAATCTAACTGAAGTTATGTATCAATGTGGTGACACACTGCATTGTGTGTAGAAATCCCACTTCAATTTATTTTTTTCTTTCATGTTCAAAGTGATGCATATCTTGGTAAAGACACCAAGAGCACTCACTCTAGTCATTTTTGCCATTCTCAATGCTCCCTTCACTAATCACAGATAAGGCACTCATGCTATTGCCAGTAGCTGAAAATTCAAGTAATTCCCCAGCTAGACCTGGAAATATAAACATCAACAACATTGAAGTAATCACAGTGTGATAAAGATGTTGAGCTTATTGCACTCTTTTTTTTCTAATTCACGAAGAATATCTGTCAATAGGACAAAGACATTTCAGTTCCTCAGAGAGGGAATAAAAACGATCATGAAAGAATACTCAGAAGAAACATTTTGAATTATTCTTCTTTTGCATCCTATAGCACTATAAGCAACTCGATAAAACAATAACTCTCGAGGTTAAAAGCAGAAACAAAAGAGAAAGTTTCACCAGCCTTATTATTAAGTACCATACTCAATCTCGGGTCTCTACTCCCGGGTAAATTTTTGTAAACTCTTTTATCTGCACATAGACACCTGGCTTTAATGTCTTCAGAGCACCTTAGCTCTGCAGAAAAGAAAATAAGGCTATGTATTATGCTAAGAGAAACCTCATAAAGTAGTTACTATTTGAAACATTTTTCTTAAAATGTTTTATTTAGATGTAGGCAAAAAAAAAAAGGTAAGCAAGTTCTTAGGAAATGAAGTAACTACATTCCATCAAAATTAAAAAAAAATCGGAAGTCTATTATCATTCTTGGTGTGAACAGCACTAGTGACAAAATTTCTAGCTGAACAACATTTTACACTGATTTCAATTAGGGATGTTTACTCCAGGATTTGGACTGAAATAGCTAAACTAATTCTTAAACAAATTCAGTTAGGTCATCTCAAATTCTGAGCCTGCCCCACAAGAGGCCACAATTTCTCAGAAAAGACTGGGACTACTCTGGCACTGTGGCTTATCTCTAGTGAGGCTTTATGCAGTTTTGGTTTTCCTTTAGCTTTGAAGGATGTGGAGGGTAGTGGGCAGTCTTTTTTTCAGGTTACACACTTGTTTGACTCAAGTTGCACTCAATTTAAGACACTACAACACTCAAAACCAATGTCTTGGTCATATTAATAGGAATACACTTTAGTTAGGAACTTTATAGAAAGGCAGCATGACCTACCCAAATTTCAAAATTACATATCATTACTACAACATACCAGAAAACTGGAGAAGGGGCATAATCTATTCAATTGCTTTACTACTACAGGTCCGTTGTAAAAAACTTAACAATACTTTTACAATGCAATTACTGTGCGAAGCAAAAAACTGTCCCTCTCTTAGGTTTAGGCAGAGGAGATAAGAGACTCTGTTTTTGTCTCTGTTAGAGGCATCCACTACCCTATTATCTGTTCAGCCCAAATATGGGCAACACGCAAATATTCCTTGACAGTAAGGGCAGCTCATTAAACCCTTCAGGAAAAATAGCTGGAGTTCATCAGCCTAATTTCAGACTGAAGCAAATGAAAGCACTTGTGCAACAGGCTGTGCAAAAGAAGCTGTACAAAAACAGCTGAGACCTGTAGACTTCTACAGCTGTTTTCAAAGTATCTTTATCTCTTTCATACTATCTACAGAGCATTTGCAAAGATTATTTATGAAGAATGGGAGCTATCAGCTTTGCTTGAAGAAAAAGGAAACACAAGAACATGAAATTCTGATGCTTAAAGTGATTAAGTTGGTTTTTTATCTCACTAGTTCTTACCAAACCACTTGAACACAGCCCTACTTCCCATATAATCTGCTACATCACAACACACTGAATACAACATCCAGTAAAACAAAACCAGCATGTACCACCTACTCCAGTTTTGGTGTTGGTTTTGTGAAGAACTCGTTGTAAAGCTGGTGTTCATCCTGGCATACATGGACCATAAAGGCACAACCACTTCGTACCTGTATTCACAGAAATACAGATATTTGATTATTGAATTCTTTTCCTTGCATCAGTATCACAAGAGATATTACAGGCATTATTACTACGTATTATATATTATGTTGTGATTATTACAGCTATGATTAAACTGAAGCTTTGTAAAATTCAAAATTAATGAGATGAACTCTAAGACTACGGACTGAAAAGATGTTACTAGCCAAATAAAAGCTCATTGTACAACTTCTGCCCCTTTTTTGCTTCTGAAATTTAAGTAACCACATTTTATGCTTCTTTTTTATCCTCCCCACTCTGTGAGGCTTGTAACAGGGTGGAGTTTTTACAGAAACAGAACATGTACGGCTTGAAAATATTAGTAAAATGTTAATGATTCAAACCCACAGACAACAGTAACAGTTCTGCATGTAAATGACTGAATTAAGTAAGTACATTTTACCTGGGGGAGAGGGGATTAAAACATAACAAAACCCACACAACACATGACTACTTTACCTACCAGAGCACAATGATCTCTGTTATTCTGACTGGTTAATTCTGTAACAGTGCTAGCGATACTTGGGCCAAGCAAAAGCTCCCGCTGGTCGAGGTAACACTGATGGATTTCATTGAGAACTTGCTGATACCTAGCCAAGAAGTTAAAACAGTAAGTGCACCCTGAAGATCATTTTCTGGAACACACAAAATGCATTCTAATACCCTCTTTAGTTCTATGTAATTTCAATTTTTAAAACTTTCTTTTAAACAAATAATGTGTTTAACACTACTTAAACAAAAGTAAATATTTTCAAAACGTAAAACTGTTGAAGATAAATTATGTAGACATACTCACTCTGGCATTTTTTCAGATCTTTGCTCTACTTGTTCAATAAGAGTCTACTCAAAAAAAAAAGAGAGAAAAAAGTATTATCAGTAAATTACTTTTTTGTAATAATTGGAAAATAATTTGTAGTATTTTTCCATGGATACAATATGCAATCTTTGGACATTCACACTTGCACAATATGCAATCCTTGCATTCACACTAATAAATTCAAGCCTCATTTTCATAACTTCCTTTTGAAAAGTTAGTTACCAGCCTACTTACTCTGACTTTGGGAGCAGCTGCTCTGAATTTCACATAAAACAGCGTGAAGGCATTATCAGAATTTGGCACAGCTGAAGGATCCTGAAAGAAGAGACGAGTAATTGGTTAAAAAGCAAAATACTATATTTGGCTTCTAGCATATAATGGCTGAGACAATTAGGCTCTAAAAGAGGCTATTGGCTCTTTATGCTTATGCTTCCAGTGGAACAGCTCTTTGCCACTTCCCACCAAGAAAGGCGTGCTGGTTTCAGAATTCAAAAGTCAGAGAGAAGAACAAAACCCAACCCAAAAGTTTCATACAATGGCCTCTACAGAAAAAGGAACATTTTCAGTAATTATGACATTCTCCATTAGAGACAACAATTTTCTCTGGACGTGCCAGATTGTTGGTCCTTAATCTGTAGTACTAAAATTGAACAAATTTCCCTTTTATCTGCCAGTCCGAAGGGAGAGAAGCTGAGCTGCAGCTCATATTCAAGCTCCAACCGGAATAGCAAGTCTTGAGGTAACTCCCCCTGCAGCTCCCCAGCCCACCTGGGCAGACAGCTTGAACTTAGACAAATTCTAGCACTAATAAAACAGAGCAGAGCCCCAATTCATGCACAAAGCTTTCTTCCCCTTATTCCTTCCGATGAGAGAGAAAAGAGATGGCCTTCTTTAGAAACATGATGGGGACAGGAAAACACCATCCCCATCTCCTACTTTCATCCCTGTGAGCAACCTTATCATCCTTCTAAAAACATAGACTAAAACCTCCACTCACATGTGTGCATCATCAAAGAACATCCAGATCTCACTCCCTTTCCAGTCCTGACAGTCTTCTTCTGTTGCAACAGGAAAACTCAACACTTGATCACAACTAAAAAACATTGGTCCAGTACTGCACTTCTGGCAGAAGGAGCCACCGGAGCCACCTGATATTTCCAACTACACAAAATATCCACAAAAACCCCATACAGATGGGAAGGAAAAGGTCATCCAAATCCTAAAAGACATATTCCTCCTGACTTAAAACTCGTAAGCAACAATTCAAATGCAGAAATTAGGTTACGCACTTCTTTCTGTATACATGCTTATTATCAGAGATGTTCAATTTTGTTTAAATTCAGTTCAGTCAGGGCAATCCATTGGCATCAAACCAAGCTATGACACCTTTTTTTTTTTGATAAAACCTGGTATTGTACCAAACACAAAAAATGTTCAATGCCACTTAACCAAGATCTTCATTCCATGAGTACCCTTTCACAAGTTTCCATGAACACTGTCTAAAATTCCCTTCTTTTAGGTGTGCCAGTTTTCAATTCTAGCATCTTTCAGTTTCACTGGTTATCCCTCAGGACACCAAGTTTGCCTGTAATAGAACTGAGCACAAGGTACACAACAATTATTTGGAGAAAGAATCAAAGTGCGTAGAAAGAGACATTCCCCTCTCTCCTCTGCTCTGCCAAAATATTGCAGCATGAGACTATCAACATTTTAATGAGACCAAAAAACCTCTCTGCTCACATTTATGCCTAACTCTCACTGGAGTGAGGGGGAGTAAACACCTAACTCTTCCCTGAGACACTCTGGCATCGCTGTCAACATTTTAAAATGAAACAGAAAATACTGGCAAAACTAATAGGAACCTGGCACAGTTGTTATCTGCAGCTACACAAACCACTGCAGAATAAATGAAATATTTACATGACCAAGCACACACAAGAATACTTACTGGAATGTAATACTGAAATGGTCACAGCATGAACTCAAGAGCTGTGCTTTAACAATTACCATCCTGTAACACCCAGCTCCTGTATATTTTTTTTTAAGTATTCCCTGCAATCTCTCTCTGTCTCCAAAGCAATCCTCCTCCAAAACAAACATCACAGTACCTCTATTCCTCTTGTGTACCCTCCCCATCTGGCAACATACCAGCTGCCAGTTCAGAGCTCCAGTGCTCACTCTGGTTCAGGAAAGCAAACTGCCTGGCCATCTGGTGTCTCTAACACAGCCCTTCACCCATCCCTGGCCTTCACTAACTTACTGCTCACCTACTTCAGTTCACTGGCTTCACCTGGTTCAATTTCTATGATTCTTAAATTATTACTACTTTTAAATCTTTTGGATCACTAATTCTCTGTCATATTTGGCTGAGAATTGGACGACCTACACAAATACCATGGCACTGACCTATTGTCACAAAAAACTGCTAACACATCCCACCCTCAAAAAAACTAAAAAGAGAACTGTTTGATGTTATAACAGACATTTCAGAACAGCTCCACTTCCCACTTACTGATTCACCTTACCCTTTTCATTAACTGGCTTGTGAGGTTCTGAAGTGTATTCACAGTGTATGTCTTGATAAGGTGCATAGCTTTAGAAAGGCATTGTTTAAACTTAGTCAAATATACAGGATAGTCCTTAAAATTCGGCTGAAAGAAAGAAAGGAAAAAAAATCCATTTTAAGTAGAAACAGTAAGAGTCAAAAATTTATCAAAACTTAAAATACTCACATAACTATCCAGCTTGTGCAAACTAAAAGCTGTATTTAATAAAAATTAGGCAGAATAATAAGTACATTCAATAAAAATTTCCTAAGTTTATAAAGCACCATCCTTATTTCTTCCTGTATTTGGCAGGGAAAACTTTTTACGGAAAAAAAACATTAAAAAGGTATGAACACACAGTTTTGACGATTTAACTAAAATTAAGGCAGAATTACTTACATGTGATGATATATATGCAATACAATCATCAAGCTTAGCCAGCATGGGAATGAATCCTTCACTGTTCACGGACAGCGTAGGGGAATTCAGTTTCTTTGGAAAACAAGACAAGGCATCATTGTAAGGAACCTAAGCACATTACTGTCGGTGAGTATGTTCAAAAGACCAGAACACTTTCATTTTCTAAGACTATTAACAACGAAATAATACTTACAGTGTTGATGTTTTCCAGCTCATTAAAGTAAGAAAGTTTCTGCTGGATGTTTTCAGCCAGGTCAACAAGTTCTGACTATTAAAGAAACAATAAATAAAAGAAAATCATCAACCTAGCAAGTAGCTTAAATATGTATACATATATATATATCTACATGTGTGTATAAAATTATTAAGCCACCCTTTCAGCCCTCAGCACACACCATTGTTAAACAGCTCCAAGTAACTTGCAACTAATTAAGTACAACAAAAGATGCAGAATACAGCAGCGCTTGCTCTCTCTCACCAGAGACCGACACAATACTTTCAGTAGTGTATTTAAAATAATATATTCTACAGGTTTGTCAGTATCCCACAGACAATGCTACATATGAACAGCAGTGCTGCCATCAGTATTACAGAGAATTGCAGAAATCCTGTATTTCTACGGGATTGAAGACTTAAAGAGTTCTCCCTTATCCAGTCAGACTAAAAAAAATGTTCATTGTATCACTGTCGCAGCAGTTCATGAGAAAAAGAAACTATCTGGGAAATAAACTTGCAACTCTAAATACCTTGCAGTACCCAGCTCAAAAAACTCCTGCAAGTGATATGAATTATTAATTCCAATAAAGCTTGCACTTGTCAGGCATCAGTTACAAAAGCTGCCCTCAGCTAGCTTTCTTCATTAAAGCATATACTGAGACCGAACATTTTAATCCAGAGCCTGACACCCCAGCTGCAGGTGAAACACAAAAAATTGGGTCCAAAGCAAATGGAGGGATTGTTACTACACCTCACATGTTTTCCCAGCCCAAGAAAAAGAAACTTTCATTTAAGATGTCTTAACAGCTCCCAGTAATCCTCCCATCAAAGATTACCTGCTCTTTCAAAAGCTGTTCACAGGCCTCATGCAGCGTTCCTGTCTTTGTGGACACAAAAAGATACTGTTTTTGCAGTGACTCCAGGTGCTGAAGGGCACTATTCACATCATTCAAGATAGCATCACACTGCTCCTGAAAGCCAGACAAGTAATCCCTCATCTGTCTAGAAAAAGAGAATCAACAGATAACAGAAGTAAAACTTCCCTTTCTGTATTTGCAAATCCAGCTGCCTGCAGGGACACTGCCACCACTTTTCTCTCTCTAGGAATAAGAGATCACTCGCATCAAGCAAGAATGCACAATAAGCAGGTGTTTCATCACCTGAGAAATAACAGAGCTGAAGGGTCTGGAATAGCCACTCCATTTCCCTGACATTCCTTACAGCAAGCCTATCTAAAAGCAGCAGCTTGCACCACAGCTGGTCTGCAGCATGTGAATACTGCCTAAATGGGCAGCACAAACACAGTGACTACTGCAAGCAGCCAAATGCTACCTGCCTTGCTCCCAACAGGGGTGTTAATTTGGATCTCTTCTATACAATTTTCAGTTTCCATCTAGAAATTACTTTTTCTCTCCTAAAATACCTGAAATTATCTAGAGAATTCAAAAGTTACTGTGAGGATTGAAAGAGGCTTAGATGAAATAGATCCGGTGTCTAATGTCACCAAATTTGTCTACGGCTGAATGCAGACAAAAACTCTAAATGATAACTAAATGTTATGCCAAGCATTCAGCTTATCTAAAGCATCATTAAAAATTAATTACTCTTGGATGTCAGCTAAAGCTTCTGAGTTCTACTTTACTACTCATGAAGCTGCAAGTAAAACAATTCCCTGTATCCATGTGTAACAGGCAAAGAAATTACTTATTTTCCTCCTGCATCTTTGGCCTCCTGCAGACAGTTGCATATTGGCCATCCTCCAAATCACTGTGGCACACTTGAGCTCCTGTGTGCACTACCATGAACATGTCAACTGACAAAGCGCAAGCCTGCTGCTATTTTTAGGGTCTTCATGATCAGATCACGGGATCAGTACATGCCTAGCCCTCTGCTTTTAAGAAAAGTCACGTGTCCTCAAATGTCAGAGCAAAAGAGGAAGAAACAGCCCAAAGAAAAGCAGAGGAAAAATGGAAGAGGGAATACAGCAGCATCTCTATGTGGCCAAGGGCAAGTTTGTGAAGCCTCAAAACACAAGCCGATTTCCATAAAAGCCACCAGCAGATCTAGCTAAGCCATTCGGCTCTACTTCGGATTCTCAAGGAGTGAGACCTAGAGCCACTGTCAAAGTCATGCGACACACGCTCTTCTGAGCCTGATGGGAAAGTCAGAAAAAAACAGATGAGAATGGCAAGGCTCAAAACTGGAGTTGAGGACAGTGTCAAGGAATGCAGGGAATGCAGATACAGAATCACAGCCACAGTCACTGGCGAGCCAAAGGGTGAGTGTCGCAGTTGAGGCAGACGTGCGACACACACTAATTTTAACATAAAGTGCAGGCAAAAAGCATTTATTTTAAGAGTCAGTGTCATATATATACACTTCTGTATGTTTATCATTCGTGTTAGCTATCCATTGGTTGTTCAACTACTACAGTAGATTCACTGGCTATTTTAACTACATCATACTATTATTAGTTATCTACAATATAGACATCCTAAGAATCTAAACAAAATGCCAGGTGCAGCCTTGTTGCTGATTACTCCCTCTATTGTTTTGTATTTCTTGCTTCTCTGAACTAGATTTCTCACAGGTATAAATGGACTGTGCTGAGACTAATGTCAGATTCAGACTCAGACAGGCTTTCTGACCTGCTGTTAATTCCCACAGGTGAGAACAGAAATGACCACCAGCCACATCTGCTTACAGAGTCTTGCCCTCAGAGGATGCCATTCCAATAGCAGCAGCAATTGAAAAAGCATAGGAAAGCTCTTAGATCACCTTTGTCTACAGCCCTGTCTATAAGCCAAAACTAATTTCCATCTGTCTAAATACATTGGGCAGTTCAGCAGGAAATCTGCGTCTCCTTTAACTGCTCTGCCACCTGGGCAATGGCCTTTGGGATGAGTGAGCCACCAGGCCTTGGAAAGCTTCAGCTGCTCCAACACATTCCCCCACTCCCCGACAGCTGAGTGTGAACACGTGCACATTAATGGACAAGATGAAGTCCTTCAGCGGTGGAACTGCTTATAGTGAAAGGAACTGAGGAAGAACACGTACCTATACTTGGCACCTTCATCTTGATCCATCTGTGTTTGCACCTGAGCAAACCAGGAGAAGAACTAGAAGAGATTTTATGGTGTGAACAATATAGATATAACATGCAGTCAATTAAAAAAAAATCAAATCTATGATCTATGAAATGAAGATGAGCTTTTGTTAAAAACAGAGCTGTTTCAGAATTCAATTACTAATCTAGGAAATTAATTAATCTAGGAAAAAAATTCCTCCCTGAATAGGTCCCTTCCAACTGAAATACTCCATTCTATTCTTGCACTAAGTTAAAACAGGAAAGACTGAGTTTCATCTGGCTTTATTTGCACAAGAACAAGGGTACCACATTAGAAAGTGGGGGTTCTTCCACTTTAAGAGCAACACCACTTTACTGAAGGGGTGCCTTGTTCTCACATTAGGCTCCACTCCACATGGAAGAAGAACCACTTAAGAGCTAAGACTTCAGCGATGTTTGCCCCCCAAGTTCCCCCTTATGCATCTTGAAAACAGCCCAAAAGATTTAGCAAACCCACCAAAAGCTAGGCAAGACACACAGAAACTAATCTCTGAAGATTACTAATGATCTTGGAGGTTATTCAGCATCACTCACCTGCTGTGCTGTTTCAATTCTTTCATCCTCCATCCCCAGTGTTGCAAATCCCTTCAAAAGGACATCCTCTGTGGATTCTGGCACCGCAGCTGTCAGCAGAACAGGCAGCGACTGGGACGTCAGGCTGCACAAGTCCTCAATGGGAAGCTGCTCACAACACACCACAAACTTTGGTCAGATAACTCACTGAGAGTTAGCATGTGCAGCTCAACTATACAGCAATCCAAAGCAATACGATGAGAAAATTACAGGCATCTACTTTTGAAGAAACAAATGCAATGGGCATTTTATCTATCAATACAAAAAGCACAGAACCTTAAAGTTTAGAAAAAACTTCTGAGATCACTGAATCCCACCATTAAACCAACAACTACAACATCTATACACTTAGAAACATCACACAGGAACTGTCAAGATCTTTTTGCCAGATATTCAAGGAACATTCAAGACTGCTGCCATAATTTATTCAGAAGATGAGGAATAGCTCTGCTGAACAGAAATTATTTTTTAGCCACAATTACTTTGTTTAAGTGAGGAAAAATTAACTTGAGATATTGTATTTAAGTATGACCAGAGACTATTAATTAACTTATATTGAAGAAATTAATTCAAGAAAAATAATAATGTTATATATACTTAACTAATATACTACCCTCTTTAATTACACAATGATGAATTTTATGTTTTCTGGGAACATCAGTAGGGTAAAAACAGAAAACACTGCTTAACCACAAATTGGTATCACTCTAGAAAACAACTCGTTTAGTAAAATATTCCCTGCCTGGTAATATTAGTCCAGCAAAGAAAGAACCATTAGGATTTCAACTGTTTGAGAAAAAACAGATTGCCATATTTTGTTCAACTTCCACACACCTCTCCACCCTGCCCCCTAAAACAGGGCTGACCCTCGCAGGGGAGCCACGTCTAATGGCCTAGACAGGTTTCTCTCATGTCTAATACAGAGGGAAAGGTGAGTCCATCAGAGCCTGCTGTTTCAGAGCAGCTGGGACACCACTGTCCCAATTCCCTGAAGAGCTCAGTGTCTTGGCTTTGCTCTTGCTTTGCCCTACTGGCAAATACAGTATCTGCCTTCTTGCAAAGCTGGTTTAGATTCTTAAGAACACCCTCTGATAGCAGGACATCCTCCTACAATCACTTTGGATGCCTGCCAATATTTACTTTTTGCATACGGCTTACACAAAAAAAAAGAAACCAGGAAGGATTAAATGAAACAGGTGCATTTGAGGAAGGAATTGCTTTACACTGTCCCTTTTGCAGTTCTGAGCTTTCAGACACTTGCTGAGAGCAAACTTTGTTGATTAAATTTATGGCACTGTATCTTGCACTACCACCCTGTTTAAATACAAACCCCCCCCTGAAAAGTGCAGTTGGGAATGCAAACATTCTGTTCCACCTCCCTTAGAGGACAAGGGAGCGCTCATAAATAATCACCTTGTCAGAGTTTGGAATTTTATACAGTGGGAGAGCACCTCCTCAGACGATGTATGGTGCTGACAAATTATTAAGCTTTTTACCACTATTCCTGGCTTTCCTCAGTTCGATCGAGAGCCTGCAATTCGTACCAGGAAATAACACTGGCGCCAGCAGTTATGCATTGGTAAGGATCGAGTAAAGAGGACCATCCACGACTAAAGCTCCCAACTTCAAGAGGACAAATGCTGGTGGACCGAGGGAAGCAGCGAGGGCAGGCAGAGAAAGCCCGTGGATTCTCAGAGGAAGGCTCCCAGCGCTGCCTACAAATCCCTGCAAGCCAGGGCGGGCGGGCGGCATGAGGCTCCTCGGGAAGGCTGCAGGAAGAGCGAGCCCTCCCGAGGGAGGGGGGCAGGCTGGCGACGCAGCTGTGGGCGAGACCCAGAACGCAAAACGCTGCTGAGCCCCCTGAAGTCCGGGAGCAGCCGCGGCCCCTCAGGCCCAGCCGGTCTGGCCGGGCAGGGCCGTCACCCCCGTCCGCCTGGCGACGTGGCACCGCGGCCACTCCCGCCCTCGCTCCCGCCTTCCGCCCCTCCGGGCCGGGCAGCGCCGCCGCCTCACCTCGGGAGGCACCGGCAGGTTCTCGGCCGCCGCCTTCAGCTCCAGCACCGAGTCGGTCTGGCGGTCGCTGAGCGGCGCGGTGGGCTGCGGGCGGCGGTCCCAGAGACTGAGGCGGTCCCGCACGTCCCT
>VZRR01002980.1:0-61749 GCA_013398015.1 Oreocharis arfaki
CCGGCCCCGGCCCCGGCCCCTCACGCCGCGTTGCCGGCCCGGCGGTGCCGCCACTCACTTGATGACCGTGCCCTTGGCGCCCCCTGCCGTGGTGAGCATGACGCGCGAGGTGAGGCTCCCGCGCAGGTCGTCCTCGTCCAGGCCCAGCAGGGCCGCGCAGCGCTCCAGCGCCTCCTGGCTCCGCGCGCGCGGCGTGCAGCCCCCTGCGGACACACACCGGCAGCGTCAGCCTTGAGGGAACCCACCGCTCGCCTCTGGAAATTACTTCGTGCCAGTTAAGTGGGAAGAGTCAGTTCTCAAAACCTAAGAAACCCCGTCAAAACAAACACAAAAATAATACCCCGCCCAAAGACCATGCATGAAATTCTGTATTTCTAGAACACTGTCCGGGCTGTTCAAAAACCATCCTCCCTGTAGGGAAGAACTATGCCAAAATGCTGAAGTGCTAAGCCCTATAAACTAACTCTAGTGACGTAAAACTTTTGAACTTAGATGTTCCTGTAATCTTTCAGGCTTCCTTGCTATGCAGCAGAAGTGCCTGCTAGGGCAGACTCCTGGCACTTGGATTTTTCAGATAAGGCTCTGTATATGTCCCAGGTAAACAGCTAAGGGGTGCGCTCCCTGCTGCTCTGCACCTGCCTTGGCACCAGGGCTCAGCCAGCAGAGATACCCAACTGGAACACCACCCACTTTAGTAAAATCTAGCATTTATTTACATGTATTTCCTTTTGCTGGCAGTAGAGCAGCAACACAACTTTAGAGGGTCTCTGGTAGGAGACTACCTGGAGCAGTTCAAGGGCACACCCTGTGTGAAGATACACGAGGTGAGGGAAGAACAAAACCTGTATTTGCAATTTAGAAGTTCAATACACTCATTTACATTTTAGAAGTTCAGTAATTTATTCCACAAAAAAATGCGTCCGAATTTCAATATTTAGAGGACATAACTTTTCTGGTGACCTTCCGTTTCCTAAACCCTGACTTTCCTCACCATCACTGGTTCCCACTCTTCGCGTTCATTTGCCTCCCCAGACTGCCTTCCCACTCACATTTGTGCCTTTTTCACCGTCCCCCTTTGTCAATGCCTAAGTCACAGCTCACAAAAGGCCCAAACAGGAAAGCTCTCTGGGAAGCTTACTGCTGAGCTACACGAAGCCACTACCCTTCTCTACACCTGCATCTTCCCACATTCATTCACATTAATTGTGTTCATTTCAGTCATCTTCATGAAGATGGCAACAGCACAAACTGACACTGGGGAGATTCTGATTTGATCTACAGACTAGAGAGACCTAAAACAAAAAAAATAAGAAGAAAAAACCCACCACTGTGCCAACCCTAAGCTACCCAGTCTGAATTCAGCACTGGCCCTGCTTTGACCAGGACACATGGGACTAGAGCCCTCCCATGATCTCTTCTGAACAGAATATTTTGTACAGTTCTGTGCTGATTCTGTACTTGGGGTCAGGAGCTAGTGAACCTGTAAGGTTACTACTCAATTCATTTAATTCAGACCACCTTATTTAAAATGTTCTTTGGTCTGCTCTTCCAAACAACTGCACCAACAGCTATACATACTTGAAGTAGGACCAGGAGGTACCAATTTCACTCTATCTTGCAACTCAAGATAGACCTACATACTTACGTTTTCTACTATAGTTGTAATATATTCTGACCCAGAGGAACCAGTCCTTCAGGAATAGACGGACGGCAGTTCTCAATTTAGAGAGGCTGATTTCAGTAGTAAGGTAAGAAGGACAATTCCCAAAACATTACTTCTCCTTCATCAACCTCCACACACATTCTGCAATTAAGTCACAACTACGCTTGTACTACTTCATCTTGTGAATAACGTCTTAAAATTAGGAAGTTATATTTACCTACGTTTTTGCTGTAACTTTTTTCCTCACGTCTCAAAATACTAACATGATGTTATATTTGGAAGCCAAAGGACATAATGCTTTTCCCTACAGATGGAGTTGCTAATTTCTAATTTCAAGATATTTTCATGACGTAAGACAGAAGCTGGACTTTAAAGCTATAATTAAAATACAAGTTTTGAGACACAAAATTGCTCTTTTCTTTATATCAAACTTTTCACTGAACAAGTTCTTGAACAATTTCAGTGAAAAGCCTATTTGCTTTCAGAGCATGTAAAGTACAACTTTAAAACAAACAGGTAAACTTTACTTCAAAATGGGGAAAATTAAGACTGAATTACCCATGAATACAAAGAAGCTTTCTAAAGCAATAATTCACATGAAAAGGAAACATCTCTAATCAAGAGGCATTTTCAGTATTTTTACAAAAAACAATTTATATTTCATCTAACCTGAAGTACTCCCAGCTTCCTCGAAATCAATATTTCCAAGGTGAAGGACACCGGCCACTACTCTAAAAAGATCAAGTTTTTCTTCATCGTCCAGTCCAATCTTTTTCATTGCTGTGCACATTCTGTTGAAATCTCCATGATCATCTAACAGTGGATCCTTCAAAGAACCTTCTTTAAGATACTATAAAACAAGAAAAAACAAAAATTTTATGTAAGTGCTGTAAATGTAAGCAAATATTTCCAGTCAAGAATAAGTCATAACAAAAAGCATACAAAAGCATGCCAAAGTAAGTAGAGGTTCAAGTTCTTCATACAATATAGGCTTCACAAGAACCTTAATTTATTTTAAATTGTTACGTGGAAGCATGATCTTCAAACTTAAATTTCAAAGCAAACTTCAAACTATCTTCAGAGAGCAGAGGCTAGAGAGAATGTGATTGCTAAGGACAGGGGAATGTGAGACAGTGAGCAGGGGAAAGGAAGATTTTGGCTAAGGGAGCTATTGGAGCATTTAATACAAAGGAGTCCTTCTAGCCCCGAGCAGCTGAAAGAAGATGGAGGTCCTTGCAATAGGATGACAGAATGAGAGGCCATGGGAAAGGAGTATAGGACAAATAGAGGAGAGTTATCCCTATTCTAAACAGACTTGTTTAGAGAAATACACTTGTTAGCTTTTGCTGGTAATTAAGGAACAGAAAAGTTGTTTGCAGTGCTCTACAGGTTAGAAGAATACTGGCTATGTTCTGAAATACCAATTTAACATTTTGCTGGTTTTTCTAATTTAAATACATTGAAAGCTATTTTAGCTATAAACCAGTTTAAATTGTAGAAAGTAACACATCTGCATGCAATCAAGAAACTACATGAACATGCACAGAGCTACATTTTTATACTTATTTTTAAATGGTTTCAATTAAAAAGAATAATTAACTAAATAAAAGCCTTGTTAAAGTCAAATAAGCTAACATGATTTTTATCAAAGCAAAACACCGCATGCATCTGAAAAATTCACTTCACACAACATGTAGGCACATCAATAACATTAAACTACATGTTAATTATGTAAAATGATCACCTCATCTTCCTGATAAGGAAAACACAAAAATAATTGAAGTATTAATTGACTATTCCAGCTACTTTTATTCAAATAAACAATCTTAGTATTTTTTATAAAATGACAGAGCAAATCCTAAATTTCCAATTTAAAAACCTGAACAAGGCAATATATTTCCTGTTTAAATGGCTATACTAGGTTTAAATATAATTTAAATTTGATCCTTTATTGAGCCTTCAAATGAATATGGTAGTTACATACAAGTATCATGGTATCATATATTCTGCTACTTCATGTCATATATATTTTCAGAACTATACTCTTAGTATGTTTTAATTTAGAAAAACACTTAAATCAAGTCTTCTCTTATTTCAAGTCCATCAGAAGACAAGTTTTATGACAGAACACCCACCTGTAAATCACATCAATAACAGAAGATTGCACAGGTTCATCTTCCAGTAGCAAAAATAAGTGAATGTTGATACTCTATGCCTACTCACTACAATTCTTCATAAAAGGCAAGTTGGGTAAACTGAGGCAAAATTCCCCAATGCTAGCCTATATGCTTGGCAAGAATGAAATATCACTGAGCTTTCTGCCTCAGTGATGTCAAATAAGTATCTTTGTATCTGACTCTCCACCATCCCTGATTATAGAAAATAGCCTACATTTAACAACAGAAGTCAGGATTATATGCTCAGTGTTACACTAATATAACCATTAGAAATCCAGGCGAATCCAGTCTTGAGCCAACGAAGTATCTGTACAGTCTCTCACAGCTGAGCACGAGCTTCAAGACAAAGTTACGAAAGAGATGGCATGGCCACTTGGTGGAAAGAGGCTCTTGAGTAAAGTTATTTTTGTATTTTTGTCAGATATATATGCAGCTTACCCTGCTATTGAATCGTGAATATGGATTTGATTAATATTTGAAATATCTTCCAGCTACACAAATGTGAACTTCATACTTTAAGTATGAGTAGATGAAAATTTTATTAGAGAACAGAGTAGAAGTTTAATTAACTGTTTTAACAACTTCCAATTCATATATAATATTAATTCAGAACAAATTCTTTAGTATTCTCATGTGAACAGCTCAAAGGTTTAAGTGCTACAAATTCTGGTAATTCCAGTTCTAAAAAACATAAACAGAGATGGAGCAAGAAGATATAAACGTTTTGAAGCCTCAGACTCTCATCCAGGAAATGCCATGCCCTGGCATAACTAGCAGTTAATAGCAAGAGGAAAACAAAAATGTTTAAAATGTACTTAGGAGAATATAGTCATGGCTAGAAGTGAAGTTGCACTACTGATTTATAGAACAGTTTGGAGCATCATTTCAAAACTCCTGGTAGTAAGAATGGCTCCAGAAAAAACATTGCTTCTGACCTATTCCTACCAGTAGTTAAGATTTTAAAAAAGAAAATTACAAAAAGTCTTAGATTCTCGTTTTCCACAGAAAACAAGCTGCATCATTAAGCGTTACATTATTGTAAGAATGAAGAGGAAACCATTTTATATACATTGTTCCATTTGAGGTTTTATGATGCATGTTAAAATGTATTTCTAGGACTGAACTCCAAAGCAGAGTTCTGAATACAGCAGCTTTGAGAGTACCCTTTTAGACCTATAAAGATGTGTAAAATGAACATTCCATTCCACACTGTAAAATTCTAATCACTTTCAACTCTATCTCCATTACTTAATAACATAAACTAACTGAAGATAAAAACATACCTCAGGACTCTTGCGATTTTCCAAAATCTGCTTGTCTGTTTCTTTGTTGGCAAAGAATCTGGTACAGCCTCGATTTAAATACTGTAACAATAAAAAAGTGGAAATGCATACTTAAAAGACAGAAGTAAGGAAAACATGCTTTTATTTAAGGCTTGCCCTACATAGATTGATTTAACCATTTGATACAAACAACATGGTAAGTGCTAATAATTCATTCCATGAAAATGTATTTATTTACATCTACAAAATTAAAGAACTGCAAACTTCTATTGAAAGCTTCTTGATTTTGACAACTAAAATACTTTTTGACACAATGGGATATTCATTAGGTTAAACAATATTTTCTTAATTTTTGATTCTATTAAACCTGTTTAAGGAGTCCAGGATTACAGAAAAGACAACCAAAATTAGGAACCAAAAGAATTAATTTTCTGGCCTACATGTAATATGGAACTACTAATTTTTCCTCACCAGTGAAATATTTCTATAGGTAGTAGGAGACACAGTGTATTAAAAAGCCTGAAGAATATTTAAAGCTTATAGCATGGTCTAAGCAGAAGCCTTATTTAGAATCTGTCTTCTGATATCCACCTCATGTTGTATAGCAATCTCAGATCTACTGTTCAGTAAATCAGACTGCATTTAGATTTAAATAATTACTGTTGCTTTCAGCAAAATGGGATCGCCATCTTTTTCCTTCTGATTTGTTCAGCTGAATGTAAGAACTCTATCCAAAAGCTTGGACAGAGCCCTTTGTCTGAAGGAAGTGAACTGGTTCTTTGCTCTTTGATGGAACAAAGATGCTTTCTAATAGGTGAACACAGACAATTCTACTCTCTCTTTAAAATTTACATGCAAAATTCTAAAACCCCAAAATATTCTTCAAAGCATTTCTAACAGCAGAAGAAAACTTGGTGACAAAGTTAATATTAAAACAAAGTGACAACTGTTCAAAGTTAGCTTGGTGTTTAACAAAGTACTGAAGTTTTCTTTATCAGCCAATAAGAATGCAAAGCACAGCTTACTTAAAAACACAATATATCTCTGTATTACAGCATTAGTAACATAATCCCAGAAACTGGGGATGGGAAGTGAAAAAGGTCATACTTCTCAAAAAGAGAGTGTGGAAACTTATCTGACAGGCTGAGAATGTGAACCAGCATCGTATTCAATGATAACCTAGTAGAGGACATTTAATCACAAGATAATGGCTTTCATTTGAAAGCTAAAACCTTGAGTAAATTTATATATATTTAATCAGGAAGAAATTATATTTTTAGAAGAACACATACACAGTTTCAGGTTATTATACAGCACATCTAAATACCATTATACTTGGGTTTTGGTTTGTATGGTTTGTTTGGTTTTTTGGGTTTTTTTTGTTTGTTTTTTTTAAAGTGAAGTACAGCACCCCATTATAACTTCAATAACCCAAACATAACGCAACCTGACTTCTCCTCCTGAAATTTAGATGTGAAATAAGTTGAGCTTCTCATCTCTACCAACTGTACTGCAGGTACAGAATTACAGATTTACTGTGCATCTTTACTTTCACAACCATGTGGTTCAGTCCAAGGCACAAAGACCTGCAAGGTTCAGCACAGGGTTACCTCATGACCTTGAATTTCTGAAAACTTCTGCAGGGCAGCCTAGAACACGAGCACCTAGGACTGATGGCTTTCATGTGGGTGTGCTGAAGAAAGAGTGAGTAAGAAACCTGCAGAACTGCAGGACTATTTGCATAATCCTTGGCAAGTAAATTCTCACTTCCCCAGGGAACCTGCAGGGGAAGGATGAACTAATATAGAGGTAATGCCCATCAGTGCTGCTGAAATCCAGAGGACAGGTCAGGTAGGTGCAGCCAATGCAGTGTCTTGGTTTACGTGCCCAGAGCAACGTGTCCCTATGCTATAATGGCCAAATGTATGGGGAGGAAGATTCCAAGGGATCCCTTAAGTCAAAGGGAAGCAAGCCCTTGGGGTAAAGAGAATTAAGTTATCCTTTATCTTTTAGTAATGTTTTGCTTCTGTGAAAAACAAAACGAAATAAAACACAAAGACCTTAAATTTGAGACAGTCCTATTTCCAACAAAGTGTACTTAAGAGAAATCAGGCTTGAGTCTTAGAACTCAAGCTGGCCCTCATTTGGACTTTGACTTGATAAGCTAAAAGGCCACAAGACAAGGGGCACAATAGAGCCAATGCAAAACTGTGACTTAAGGGATGAGTTTTTCTAAATAACCAGTTTTAGAGTATGAGGTTTTTTATTAATATCTTTCTTGTAAAAAAAATAGTATCGATAGGAAAATACTGATCAATCATCAAACTTTGCCTACTACAATATCACAATCTATTATCAGAAGCTTGAAAGATAGCATTTCTATGAATTCCGAACCAGACAGACATGCAGTCATCAAAACATGGTAAAAAAAAAAAAAAAAGAGACACAAGTGTGCTTATTCAGAACCATTCTGAAGCAGCAAATAAGAACAAAGAACACCAAAAAAATCTTGGCAAAAGAAATGCAAAATTTAGGAGGAAAATTGATCTTTTACAGTTTTGTTTTCCAAAAAATCTCCTATAAAGTGATACTTGATGGAAATTTAGTGCAATATGGGTAATAAACTTTATGAATATTGATATTAATTTACAAGCTTACAAAGATGAAAATTATCCTAAGTTTTTGTGGTTTTGTTTGTTAGATTTTTAATTAAAGATAACCTACTTTAAGGGAGAGAAAATACTGTGTTAAAATTTTTTAATTTAAAAGGCACAGTGGACGTTGCATATACAAGGAACTCAGAATTCAAATACTAACTTGTGGGAAAGCAATAAAATCCTTAATGGAAATCAAAGTGCCTGCTAAAATCTTAGTAGAAGTCAAAAAAAAAAAGTCACAGTGTGATAAGGCTGGTGTGACAATACACCCTCTATAAATGAAATATGCAAGAAAGTGTCCTCTGTAAAAGAACTCAGGCTGTTAAGTACTGTACTGCACTGTACTGTACAGGCACTGTAAGCCTGATTTTTAGAAGGTTTTAAGTCTGACCCTGACATCTACAACTTTGAGTGCTCTCATGAGCAGAATTCTTGATTAAAAAAAAATCCCCAAGAGCAGGTAGGCAGCATACTCTAGAAATAAAAACCTATTAACTTCAGGAAACAAATTTTAATGGAAAAGTGGTTGCACAATAAAAACATGTACTTGAAAATCTGTTCAGTATTTTAGCTTTAAAACATACAGGAGAATAATGCACAGAGTAACTGCAGAGTAAAGAAGAAAGTTTTGAAAACTAGCTCCACATTTTACAAATATAAATGGTGTTGGGTGGTTTTAAGTATTGTGCTTGTTGGGTGTTTCAAAAGAAAAACTTTTCTTCTAGGGAATGGAAGCAGTTCTTTCCTAATAAGCATCAGATCAAGTTTCCATCACATAGGTGAGTACAAATAGATGAAATACAAGATCACCTTGATACCACAGTACAAATGTACAATGCACACAATATGGAAGTGCAGCTGTGTGTCCATTTCCTTGCTCATCCATAAGGAGAGACTGACTTGGCCAAGCCAAGAGGCAGCAGCTGCCTGTTTGGTGACCAGTGTACCCCACCTTCCCCACAGTGAGTGCACTAATTTAGGTCCCACCTGTGCAACCCCCACTTTGCACAAATCTGGTAGGATATTTGTATATTTAAAGCTTCTAGCCTTCTGCTGAATTCTGGTGGAACTGAGTACAAAAGGGAAGGCAACAGATAAGCACAGTCCAAGTTTTATTTAGAAATCCAAGTAGGAAGATAGACCACCAAAGAAAACAATCAGCACAATAACGTAATTCTTTGTTAGCAGTACTTCTCATCTTGTTTAAGATCAAGGAAGTCTAAAGAGATGACAGTCATTTATCTTACATCCTTGTAATTCCACATTGTTGTATTACAAAACCCTTCAAAACCCAAGCGATTTGGTCTGCATATTTCAGGAATACACAAAATTTGGCTTCCATGATGTTCCAAGCCAAACATAAGGCAAGAAATGGCGAGAGATGGAAACAAATGACAGAACAAGCAAAGAACTTACTGGTATTGACCAGGAGATTTGTTTTCCACGGAAGTCACACTTTACACCTCTAAAAGAGCCCATAACAACATTACTAACAGCTAGGTATGCAAGAGTACATTTTCTAGAAAAGCAGAGATTACTCCATTTTAAGACAGAGAAAAAGTATAGGAATTCTTCCAGTAAAGAAGAATGTCAGATAGCTTTACTACAAGATCACACAGATTTAAGAGAAAAAAAATCTGATTTTTTTAATAGGAATGAGTCTGTCAAAGATAGTAAATAGAGATTTTAATATGATCTATATGAAAAATCCATGTATGACAATACGACAAGCTTTACAAATGCTGACTCTGATACTCACCCTGAAGTTGTCAGGAGAGCTTAGATATAGCTTTTCCCTAATATCTTCTGGAGCACCAGCACAAAGCCTGTAAAAGATATGGTAATTCCTCTCTTCTTTGCCTTGCACACAGATCCTAGATTTCTCCAGAAGGTAGTGTGATACAAATCCACCAACCACCGAGTTCTAGGAAGAAGAAATGTTTTTCTGATTATCTGAATATTTGTTGGATTACTTGAGATTCAAGTTTTCAATTTACATTTTTCTGATCATGAGTTGCTCAATAGGCAGTGCTCCAAAGAAGATCAAAATCTATCTATACCTAATACATATTAAAGCCTAGAAAAGAAACCATTGTCTTTACCATTTCTTCTCTCCCCAGCTCATGTATTGTGGGTACATACACTCTTCTTAAAAGAAGGGTTTTCTTCACCCCAAAAAGCAGAAACCCATAGCAGAACTTCTTCAGGAGTTCCTGCAAAGAGTATTGCTACAGCCATTCTTACACTTTTTGGATGGCAGTGCTATTACCACCTTCTCTAGTTGCATCTCACTGAGACTCTTGTAAAATAAAAGGAAGGGTTAAAATTATAGAATACATATTTGTACAAGATCTTAAGCAAATTAATTATGACACAACATTTTATTTCCAACACTTGCACTTTTTTTCTGAGAAGCAATTCGAACATAGATTTTGAGAGCCATTTGTTATCTGGCCTATGATAAAATTCACTGTTCCTAGAGAAATCTTAATAGCAAGGAAATTCCTGAACTTAATGGCCATTACAGGAACTAAGAAGGATTTACTGACTGACAAATTTTACTACAGTTATGCATATGCATATGAATAAGTCATTCACTTATTCAGGAGGTCTCAGCCTGTAGTCATTTCACTTTGAGAAAGAAGACCTAATAAGGGTCACCACAAAGTGAGATGCGATGTCTTGTAAAAAAGGGGCTCAAGTAAACAGGCTGATCTTGCAGTGAAAAGCTGAAACAAGCTTTGAAGCAGTTTCTGAAGATACTTGGAGGGCTGCTTGCTTCAGCTGAAGTAATTAACCTGAAACACCATGTAAGTGTTGACGGGTAAATGGACAGATCATGAATCCATCATTTCAAATAAAATTTTTGATCCTTTCAATAACTTTATTAACACAAACCAGACCAACAGATAAAGGCTCTCTACCGAGGAAGGAATTTAGTTATTTACTATCTAAACTATTACCAAAAGCTCTGAAGTTAAATTACAAACCAAGTGATGAAAATTTAGGAAAAGACCGCAAGCTCAAGACCAGATAATGAGCTTTAATTCTGCAGGAAAAGAAGCAAATTCTTGCAGTTGATCTGTCCTCAATCAGAAAGATGAGGAAGCATGTATGTAATCTCCAGAGAGAACATAAACAGGAGTCTTCAGCTTGGACATACTGACCAGCCATACAGTCATCCTTAATTGTGGAACGTGTGTAGACAAACGCCACCCAAACAAGACTACACCCGAACAAAGAAAATTTTTCTCAAGATACGCAGTTGAATAGTATTTCTATCAAAAAACCAATTTCTTGACTTCTGTCTGATAGATTACTATGTGAGGTTCCAAAATTTCATACAAATACATTAAAAAGTCAGTAATTCATTTGAAGATGAAATACGTTTATATCTAATATGCAACTCGGGCTTACTTGTGCTTTAAAGGAATGCACGAATACCTAACAGCAAGTGAGTCAGCCTTCATACAGGCTTTTTTGCAATGAAGGGACCCATTTTTGATCTTTTGTGGGTGGAAGCAATTTTCCTACTGACTTGCCACTGTGTTCCAGTAATGAGACAGTACAGTGTGGCTCTGGTTTTTCTTTCAAAGTGACACAATACAAATCAAATCTGTCAAGTAGGACAGTGGCTACTTGCTGCAAGACTTAACAAGTACATTCAGCCTTCTGCCAGTCTAGCATTTCCATTTTATGACAAAAAAATCATCACTGGTTATCTGTAACAAAATTCCAGTACCTTTTCATTGAAGTGAATTTCAACAAATTTCCCAAAACGACTGCTGTTGTTGTTGCGAACAGTCTTTGCATTTCCAAAAGCTTCTAACAGGGGATTTGCTGTTTAAAAAAATTAATTTTTGTAGTGTTAAAATTCAATCAAGAAACTACCAAAAAGAAAGAGAAAAAAAAATATATTGTAATTAATCAGGGAACTTATTTGGAATAAGGTTTGAAAATTAAAGGAAAAATATTACCTATTAGGAATAATCAATTTTGCAAATTATACTGGATACATTGTGGTGGAACATAAATTAAGTACTTAAATATCAGGTAACACTGCAAAGTACTTGAATCAATACTGCAAGAAATTCAGACAAATGGCAAAAATTATTCAGTAATGTTCTTCCAAAGGAAGTAGGTAAATAACTGATACATAAACTACATGAGACAACACAGAATTTGACACTTCCCAGTTAGTTATTATTCATGAAATCTAAACTACCCACTTATCCCACAGACAAAAATGCCACCTAAATGTCATGCATGCAATGTATTAGATTGATTAGGGAATTAATAAATATAATATTAGAAAAGTGTGTTGATTTAAAAAACCATTTAAAACTGCCCTTTCAAATTAGGTCAGTTAAGTGACTGACTGATTTTGGTTTTTACTGGCTGCTGCTTTTCAGCACATTAAAGCCCATACAGAAAGAGTGGCAGCAAGGAATCTAATTCTCATATTCATATATACACACACTCACACAAACATCATGCACAGTTTAAGCAGTTTGAAGTTGCTTATTGGTTATTAAATAGAAGGCCTCTGAAAGACTGCATTTTACTCGCTTTGAAGATCAAAGCAAAATAGTTTACTGAATCATGTTAACAATAAACCACTAAAAATATCTGCAAGATATTTTAAGGCTTCTAGCTAAAAATAAACACTGGAAACTAAGTGAGCAGAAACTCAGATTTAAAACTCCACTGACAGCCATTTAAATATCTGCTCCTGCAAAAATTAAAGAATGAAGAAATGACATCAACAAATGGATAAAGTATGGATAATAATGCATCTTGTAACAGGACATGAGAATTAACTTTTTTGGTTTGGCTGTATTTTCATTTTTTTGATACTTAAAGCTTATGAAAAATGCAAATCTGACTTCTTACAAGATCTTTGATAACGATTCAGGCATTTTATGTAATATTAAGTTTTAAAGAAAGGATTACGAAGAAAACCAAATTGCACAAGGTCTTTCAGCTAGGCTGAAGGTTCCTCTAGTAATACATATGCCATAAGCATACTCGTTAAAATCATGCCCAAAAACCTTCAGAATTCATGCATGAGATGCTGTTCTAAATTAAAACAAACTCTTTGAGGAATACCTACAAGTACCAACTAATTTGCATCAGGCATTATCCAACTCTTGCCCAGTTTATGAGTTCCTTTAACACACAGTGGATTTCACTAAGAATCTGGTTTAAGCAGACCTACAGCAACAAGAGATTAAAGCCCGCAGTACTTCTCTTGAATAAGTGGTTCAGATTTGAAAACAGAAAAATTCAAAGCAAAAGTAAGTACTTTTTTAAAGAAAAAGACACAGAGTCAAGAAATTTCAAAATTACTATATGCTACAGAGGATTAATACTGATGTATGAGACTCTGTTAGAATGGCTGAAGGTTGTTTGTTCTTGTATTTTCTCAAAAAACTATTTTCGGTTCAATTAGGAAGTACATGCAACATTAAAGAGTCAAAATGAGGATGATCAACACAGTCTCTTTTCACCTTGTTTGGGAGTCTATTGTAAAGACAGATACTATCAAAGTGGTAATCTGAATTTTGTGATTTCTGACAAAAATGATGTAACAGAAAAATGACCCAGAATCATAATTTAAAAGAACTTCCCTGCTTGATTTGACTTTGAGAATCTGATGGTGAGGAGGAGGAATTACATTTTCCTGGTACTAAGACACAGTAATGAAAAAACAATCTTGTCCTTGCACATTTTATGCAGTTTGAAATTCCACCTTGGGTACCATATGGAGTATATTATGTGTGTCAAGTTCAATTCAAATACACATGTAAACATTTTCTAGATCAGCGATTGTATGATACTATAATAAATAAAAATAAAGTGAATCACTAATTTAAAAAAAAAAAATTCAGAACCTAGGATCAAACTAAATTACGTGTAAATCACGCCCTAGAAAGTCTGATAGTATTTCTAAGCTAGCTTTTATTCACTTGATGTTGACTCACATTTCTGAAAAAAAAGTAATGCTGGAACCTTTAATTAAATGAAAGAAAATTCATTACCTTCTACAATTCTATCATCAATATCTTGGCCACTACCATAGGATTCTGTCAAATACCTGTAAAGCAAAATAAAAATGTCAGTATCATTCATGTCAGGTTACTTCAATTAAACAGGGTTTAACATGGCTGAGCAAAAATACTAACCATTTACTATAGGGAAAGCATACTGATTTTAAGTTTCAAATACCTATGCACTTTAAAATAAACTTAATTTTTTCTTTAAACTTTTAATTTTTCTTTTTTGTTAAAACAAAAATATTCTTGCACACTTCAATTTCTTTTTTTAATACTCCAAGGCCTGCTAGAAATTTCTTTTAGAAGTGCATATAAAAATTACAGTTAAATAGCAATATAATCAAACTATTACTCTATTATCTGTATTTATTAATAATCTTAGTATGCACATAGGGTTTCACGTCCATTTGCTGAATTTAAGACTGCTTCCATGCATACAGTTTCTGTATCCATAACTATCAGTGTTAATAAAAATCCACCTAGAAATGGTGAGGATAAGAATTTGCAGGTGTATAATTAAGGCAAGATTCAATTTAGCAATTGAAGAAAGAATTTGAAAATAAAACCACAATGTACTTGCTCCAAAGTCCCAGTCTTTTTTAAATTTTTTTTTCCCTGCACACAGGGCATGTTTTCTGGAAATTCACAGGTGAATCTGGGACAAGTTAAAAACAGTTCTTGAAAATGGGGCCTTCCAAAAAACTTCAGAAGCACTAAAAGAGCTGTACTAGTACCTTTTACTTTCTAACCACACAAGGGTAAAATCTTCCAGCTTTTAAAACTCAATTATGTTTTGTACATGGACTCTATGGTGAAGGGTGGTGGGGAGAAACAACAGCAACGATATTCGTCTGTTGTGTAATGAGCTCTTCCTTTGCTGAAGAAGAAGCTCCTTTAAGAGCATCTCTCGTGAGATATTCTTCCAGTGCCTGCTGTCTTTTTTTGTACTCTTAGCAGGAATAAGGTCAGGATGTGCCCTGTAAGAAATCATTACTAGCACCTTGCAGTAATTCTTGCAGCTACCTATGAAAGGTTGCATAGGGACAGAGCAGAGCAGTATGGAGGACAGACAGACAGTTGTGACAATTCTTCACAGGATGTGGAAGATAATACCTCTACTGTACATAAATACTAGAAAATCCATGATGTTAGGGAAAAGGGAATTAAATATTTATAGAGGGAAACAAGTCCAAGGCGGGGGAAGGGAGCGTATTTACACTGCCCGCACTGTGCTTCCCTGCATAATCAGGCCACCTATGACATAGGTGTTTTTAATGGAGCAGTTCTTTCCAGTTACAGTGTTCCAGAGTGATAAAGAACCATTAAAGGAAAATGCAAATATGGAAGCAAGGCTGATATATATCAGCAATGTGGCTTCCATGTAGTTTAATACGCTTGATGTAATACTGCTCATACATGAACATAGTTAAATAAATAAATAAATCCCATTATTCAGTCTTATTCAGTGAACGAAGGTAAATTATATTAGAGTTCAAAATCCTGGATGCTCAAGCAACCTAAAAAAAAAAAAAAAACAAAAAAACCAACCAACAAAAAAAAACCTAAGGGAGAACACAGAAATACACATGGCAAAGCCAACACTGTCTTGCAAAACACAGTTAAAATGTATAGTTAGGTTTTTTTTATCAACCACAAAACCAGATGTGCAATACCAAAATGACTGCATCATGCATCATAAACCATAATAACTACATGATGTCACTACATTTGAGTCAAGGTCTGTGCAAGTATGTAGCTCTTTCTGCATATTATCATGTCAGCATTTAAGATTAACTTGATTTCTTGTAATAAAGTGCGCGTAGAAGCTTATACATATCTTACTAAATTGTATCTTAAACCTACTGATTGCCTTAGTTTGCTCTGCCTCTTATGTCAACCAAATGCATAAGCACAAGAGATTCACATAACTTTGGTCCAAACACACAAACCTCAAAACGAATTTAGTGTTTTCTGTCTTGCCAGCTCCCGATTCTCCAGAGACTATGATGGATTGACTCATCTTAAGCACTTTCATGTCACGGAATGCTTTATCAGCTTAAAAAGAAGAATACAGTTAACGTAACAAAACTTAATACTTGGCAGAACTACAAGGATAAAATTAAGCTACAAAGGAAAAATTAAAATAGAACACTTTCAGGAATAAAAACTAAATCTCTACCATTGAATGCATTACAGTTTATTAAAGTCTGTTTTCCTTTCATTTATACTACAGTTCTAATTCTTCCAACGCTGACATGGAAGAACTCAAAGTCTTGAAAACAAAGGCCTACTAAACTATATCCAGGGTAAAAGAAAACAAAATCAGCCATCTAGAACTAAATCTTTTTAATTAAATGTACTTACTAAATAGTAATCAATGTTACTTTTACATACTTCTAAAAAAGGAAACTTTGAGTTGTACTTTGCAACAAGTAACACCTGAAGAAATTTGGGAAAACTGTCTCTGTCATGCAATGGGTACTAAAAACCCAGCTATTTATACTTTTGATTTCAAAATAAAATACAAAACAGTGAGAAGGCTTTTAAGAAGTCAAACTTTGATTATAGTTTCCAATTATTTTTTATTTTCAAAAGTGACTAAAATCGGATTTATGCCATAAATAACATTTCAATGTACTTTCTGTCTGTAACACAAGCATACAAAAGGAAACAGTGTATGTGCTCTGGCAACATAATGCAAGGCACAGAAAATTACCATACTGAAAGACAGTGCCAATCACTATTATGTCTTTTTCACTTACAAAATTTGAATTTCTTAATTTCTTTTTTAGTTTTTTTTAATGGTTGCAAATTATATTTTTATACTGCTTGGACTTAAAACACTGGAAGTGCAGAAGAATCCTAACAGGGTTGTCACGGTTGCTAATTTCCAACTTCTTCAAACGGCATCTCAAAGATGAGAAGACGTGCAATTTTAGCCATTACTGGTTTTATTTTATAATAGTTCAAAATAAATTAATTACTGCTACAAGTGGCAATTTGCAGATAACTCTGAAGTATTCAACGTTGTTTTTTTAAGAGACAAATACAGGCTCAATACATACCAATTGCAAAAACATGTGGTGGCAATGTTCCCAGCGATCTACCCTGGTACTTTTTAATAGTATCTGAAGAATAAAACTTAGGTATATCAAAGTATGGATTGACTGCAATAAGAATGTTGGCGACATAGGTCTGTGAAGAAAACAATGAACAGCAAATTATCAGCCAGTATCCAAGCAAGTGGTTAACAGCAATTGTCTATTTTTTGGAGACTATAGCCTCTGTATAACAATTGCATTTATGCTTCTCTCTAGCTAATGCAAATACAAGACAGGATATATTTTTAGAGTTCTTTTAATTATCTTCTCAGCACTTCCGTGAAATTATCCTGGGAAAATTTCCTAACAACCAAGCTGTGGAGTATGTCCTGAATCTGACCTTTCTCCCAATCTCCTTTTAAATTATTTCCTATTGTCTGCATTACTGGATCAAGGACAGGATGCCAAAACCTCCTGCTCAAAAGCGAACAAACTAAGCTCGTGGATAGCATAACACACTGTCCTCCAGTGAGGAGGATAGCTTTTCAATATCTAATGGAAGCAACTCAGCAGGAAGGACTCACAGGATCCTGCCTGGGAATGCATTCAAGCCAGGCAATAAAAGCATTCAGCCAAGAGAAAATTAGCTATAGCTGCTTCCACAGAGAGAAATACAGAATGCAAATGTTCTCTCACAGAGAGAAGGAATTTGAAAAGAATCTCAGACAAAGGCTGCTTTTTACCTTTCTATAGGATAAGGAAGACTGAAGAGAGGGGTTTTTTTAAATGTTTCTGAAAAAAACTCTTATAGCTTGGTTATAATTGCCAGGTTACATACAGGGAAGAAGAGGGGTCAGAATCAAATTAATGATCAGATTTCCAGGAAAAGATCTGAAGAAAATGAGATGAACCTTCAGCCTGAATACCTTATTTGCCTTGTTGTTATGGAGAATGACCCTAGAAAATTGAAATTTGGACACGATCGTGATACATTAATAGAAGGCTGGATCACACAATGTATGACATTTCTTAGATGGTTCTATTTTCAGCACTTATTTCACTGAAGGAAAACTTTTCTTCAAGAGTTGCAAGTACTAATATTAATTTTCCTTTTAATGACAAGATAAATATTGTCAACCAGGATTTTAAAAAAGGCATAAAACTGTATATAAGGGAAAGGTAGTTAAAATATAAGCTGAAAAAAAAAAAGTTTAATTTTTTTGGTTTTTTTCTTCAGAAAATACTCACGTTCTGGACAACATATCAGTAGTACTTATTTACACTGAAGAAAGGCTTTACGAACAAAAATACTATCCTACCCCATGATCAGTTCATATTCAAAAATTTACTTCCTTGGGGGGTTTTATTGTTTGGTTGGGTTTCTTTAAGGATTTTTTTTCCAGAACAGCATCCAAATGGCCATTTTTATTTATTTATTTTAAAGCTGGTGCTTGATCTTGAGCCATAAAAAATTTAAAGCTATGTAAATTAACTGCAACAGAAGAAAACAATTATACTTTACTTTACATTCATATAAAAGGGTTTAGCTAAATTAACTTTACAATAGTATGCTAAAAATAAAGCTGATTATTTTAATAGACACTTAAAAATATGTAGAACTGTTTTATATTATTCCTAGCCAGCTTCCTATTAGAAAAAAAAAAAGAAAGAGAGAAAACTCTTATCTTCTGTTTCACAGCTGTCAGTGTCCAGGCAGATGGCAAGGACAAAATGTAATTTAGTCAGAATTCATTAAGTACAATTAGGCAATTTGATAGCAATATAAAAGATTAAGATGGACATCTGAGCTAGGAGGTGTCAAAGACGGCACCTGTTTGCTTCGTTCAAAAATAATGAAGAAAGAAAACCATCTTTGTTAACAGTGAAATAAGTTACCTGTAGGAATATCTGTGATACAATGATGTGCTATGGTTGCACACGAACGGTCATGTAGAGAAAAACCCTATTGCTCTGCCTGCTAAAAATTAGCTGGCAATAATGTGATAAATGTGATGGTGCTATCAAAGTAGAATGTAAGGGAAAAAAGGAAAAAAAAAGGCCTACAACCTCAACCTTTCCATGTTAATAGTTCTGTTATAGGGAAAAAAAACCCCAGAATTGGAAACACTTGGTGAATTTTTGAAAGGATATCTCTATTAGACTGGTTGTCATGACACACACTACTTACGTAAATTCTGTCCTTACTGTACCGGACTTTGATATTATGAAGGAGAGTGGCTTCATTTAAATACATCAGGGAACCTGCAAGTGAAAAACAATCATACACCATTAAGAGCTCAGAACTACCTTCACATACAGACAAAAAACTAAATCTTGAATTAAGGAGAATTTTCTTCCCCTCTTTTCGTTTACAGTTTAATCCTGTCATTTCTTTACACTGTCTTAAGGCAGAAGTACTAATTAAATGCACATTTTAAAAACCACAGACCTGCTTTTAACTGTACAACTGGAGTTACAGAAAACTGCTGAACGAAGAGTCGGACTGCAGGAACCTCAAATACAGGCTCTGCTCAGTGTAAGCTTCTTTAACCAGCCTGTCAGTCAAACATGGTGTGTCTGCCTTCATACAAGCCTCTAAGCACAGAAACTGGTGCCTCCTAAAATCTCTACCAGTGACTGTTTCCTTCCTTCCACCTCCCCTCTCCACTCTCAGCCACAGTGTCCCCAGGGTAATGCCACCCAGCTAACATTTGGAGTAACAGCTGGCTACTGGTGATTTTTGAATTAATGAATATAAACATCTAATCTGGATCTGGAGGCAGCAGCAGCAGCTTCACAACGCCAGGCACTAACCCAACCTTTCCTGCTTCAATTCTGAATTTTGTTAGTACTAGGCCTCCTCAAGGAAACTGTTAGGGGGAAAAAAAAACTAACACACCAAAACCTAGCTGTATTTTTCTCCTTTGTTCTTTAACATAAAACACCTGACCCTAAGATTAGCTCAGCTGGTTAGAGCATGGTGCTACTAACACCAGTGTCATGGGTCTGATCCCTGTATGGACTATTATTCATTTAAGAGTTGTAGTCAATGATTGTTGTGGGTCCTTTCCAGCTCAGAATACTCTGTGATTCTGTCACTATTGAAATGTTACAGGGTGGTGGCACCCACAGAAAGCTTCAGACTGTACAGGTTCCCATTCCAGCAAAGCTGGTCCTTGTTTTCAGCTATAAAGCACTGGAAAGTGTCAACAGCCTTAACTACAGAGGTCATTTCCAGTTACCACTGTAACACTGTTAAAAATATTATCCCTAAACCAAATGAAGGCACTACTCATTACACAGCCTCAATTTTCAAATATCCTCAATCCTTTTTATGTCACTGCGTAAAATTCGAGTGCATGTCATTACTTTGCATAGTTATAACTGCCTGACTGCCATAGTGATAAAACTTAAGAGTAATACAGTACAAAAACTTGTATACATCCAACTACTGTGGATGTAGTAAGCACTGTGCCATTAATGTCTTTTCTTTTCAAGGAAAGACTGGATGTGGCACTTAATGCCATGGTCTAGTTAACATGGTGGTGTCAGGTCATAGGTTGGACTGAGTGACCTCAGAGGTCTCTTCCAACCTAATTGGTTCTGTGATTCTGTAATAGTAACCTCTGCCTTGCACCTCACACCAGGGCCACATACACCTCTCATCTATAATGACCAACAAATTCGTTTCTAGTTGAACTGATGCCCTTTCTCAAGGGCTGCAGCAGCACAAAAGTATTCTTCTAACTTATTTACACAAATGTGTAAGAAGGGCTGCCAGTTTGTATGACCTGAAGTTGACCTGCCCAGCCACCTTGCCCCGCAAGGATACCTGAAGTTCAATAAGCAGCTCTTAACATCTCCTTCAACACTCCTCCTGCTGAACCAAAATATACTGGCAAAGGAAAATGGGAGCTTCTCAAAAACATCTGAGTTTTCGTTTTCCATCTTTTACCCTTCCTCCTGCCGTGGACTGAGGAGTGGCTGTGGCTCTATCACCTACTACCTGCACTATGCTGGCCTGATGCAAAGTCAGGTTCACCAGCCAATTGCAGCCTCCCTTTGGCTTGCATAGCTCTGCTAAATAACAGCCCTTCCTTCCATTACTTGACTAAATACAGCTTTGTTTCAAATACCTGGAATCATTCACACTTTTCAAAGGACCTTGTAGCTTCTGGTTTGTTCAGAAGAAACCACCTTCCTCTACAAAATCCCTTGCACTCATATTCCTGTCTTGGCAGAGGCATGCAAGGCACACTTTAGCTTTACCCTAGGTAAACTCTCCCTTTGGATCACAACAGCCTTGAAATCGTGGCTGTGCACAATTCATGGAACAGCAGGTTGGCCCCCATCACCACAGTTCTTCCTCTGCCACCATAGCAGACACACATTCCCCCACAACCCCACAGTCACTGGTAGCTGCAGCAACCGAGCACAGACACCCGGTGCTGCACAGCAGGACTTGCCCTCCCCTCCCCAGCCATTCTCGGGGCACATGGCTGAGAAAATGGCACTGGGACCACAAACTGTAGGTCTGCCTTCACCTCTTTTATTTGGGTCATCCCAAGAGAAAGAGACGTTGAAAGGAAATGGGCCAGAAACAGAAACTCCAGATTGCTCTAATGAAAGCTGAAGTCTCCTTCTCCCCCTGTACGTGCCTGGGAGGGGACAGGGTGGCAAAAAGCTAGCAAACTTGAATTTGAAGTAATTTGGATTCTCAGTATTGAGATGAGAAACTGTGACATAGTAATTGTCTATCAACAACCTTGACTGTATCTTTGTAAGAACCTCTCAGGGTTCACAGTATGTTTTAAAGGAAACAGTTAATCATCAACTTTTTACCAGGTAGCTTATCTAAACAGCAAAGGACCCCAGATTTCCCTGCGTCCCCAGTGCTCTCATTGCAATGCCTCATAAAAGGAGCTATACCTGCAGACTCAGTGCGCAGTGGGAGCTTGCTCCCCGAGGGTATGTCACCACCTCAAGACATGCAAACTAAGGCCTATGTCAGCAAATTATGTCTTCTTTAGAGTAAATCCTTTAGAAGAGACATCCATATCCAGAGGCAAAAGAAGTCTCTGGAGAGAGAGAATTCTGAATATTCATATGGCTCATGTCTAAATATAACCAGCGTATGTACGTGCATTTAGTTGTCCGTGTATTTACTTACACACACACAAAGTTCACATAAGTCAAGTGAGGCACTAAAAACTAGGAAATGCCAATGTCAAATTTACCCACACTCTCTATCCTGCACATACCATGAAGCAGGGTTTCTACTGAAAATTATTTTATGAAGTAATTGCAAGGCTCTGCATCAGTAGATCTGGGGGTTTTTTAACAGTCTTATCCAATACCCTGTCCTCATACCCACCTTTCAGGATTTTTTAGAACAGTATTATAAGCACTCAGTGTAGTTATTTTTCCTAAAAATCAATAACACCCAACACAAATGCTCTCTGACAGAGAAGAAAAATGAATTTGGGATTCACACATCCTGCAAATGAAACACAACTTGTGAGCAGCAAGGCAGAATATGTTAGGAAAGTAAAAATAATGTTTGATACAAAAAGGATTATTGAACAAAGTATTTTTAAATTTCATCTTCTACTCAGGAAGCCAAAGAAGATATTTTCTCTGACTAACTTAGTTGAATAGTATTCTGTTGGGATGTCAAATTTTATCCATAATCTCATTCCAGATTTCAGTTCTCTGACTAGGACACAGAGGTGTCAGGACATCTCAGTAACATCACTGGGACAGATGCACACCTTAAGTGCATTTCCCTAACAATCACCATGTACAGGGAATACAAGATACCAGCTTTGAAAAGTTTAAACCCACATCCTGTTTGCAAAAATATAACCAGCTGGAAACAAGGCTACCATCTTGGTTCTAACGACACTGCACCATCTCAGTCAGGTTGTAAGACTCAGATCTCATCTTTTTGTTTCTTATGGAGAAGCTGTAACAGCTGTATTTCCTGTCACGGGATGTAAATACTAAACCCTATTCCAGGACAGGAACTGGGGTTACACCACCTAGACCAGACCCCTAGCCTCTATTTCAAATGAAGAACAATAGAAGATACTTCTGCCCACTATTTACAAAGTCATCAGTATTTTCACCAACCAGTAAACACTGTAGGAAATATTTAAAAGACTTGCCTTCATCAGTATTCAAGACAGGAGAGGCTCTGTGATTTGCTCATACAGTGCAGCAGCAGCAAAATATTTAATAGTTCTCTAAAAGCTGATCCCAGCACTCACTCAGCTTTCTCAGTATTTTTTCCCATCTCCCCAAATTTGACAACTGTTTCCATCCACCTAACTATAAAATACTTAAGAAAATTGAAGCCCTGCAGATCAACAGTGACATTTGTTACACAAGCTCACCTCAAAACTCCTTTTCCACTAACACTCCTGTATCCTGTTCAAGTATATCTATTTTCAGTGGTCCTGATAGGACCAGATTCCCATCTCCAGTTTTGGGAAGGTAATCTAAAATCTTATTTTCCATTACCTCTACTTCCACAGGAATGCTATCTGAGAAATTCCTTAAATGCAGGAAAATGCTATACGATACAGGTGCTGATAAAGACACTGAGTCTTTGGCCACACTACAAAAAGTACAGTTACACCCATAATGCTGAGTGGAGTATTTCTGAAGTCAAGTAACAGTTCTATATGGGAATTATGTAACTATCTTCTAAAGTGTTCAAATGAAAACTAAAACCCACAATAAATTATATTTAAAATGGGCTTACTTTAAGAAGTTTAAAGGACTAGCAAAGGTCATACATAAATTCGAACAAAGATGACAAGGAAGAAACAGGAAGCTTGTAAGGAAACAATATTCACTTCATTGCAGATATTTTTTTCAAATGCATAATTTATTCTTAAATTAATAACTTACAATTATCTTCCACATCCTTTTTACTATCCTCCTCTGCAGGAAACACTTGATTGATAGCAGCCTGGAAAGTCTGTTAGATAAGAAACATTAACATTGTCAGAATGCCATAAAATAGAAATTTTAAAGACATCTCATGCAATCAAACAAGTAAGTGCACTGTAATTGTGCATGATTTAAAATGAAGTCACCAGCTTTATACTTCAGAATTGGAAATTTTACTGAGTTACTAGATGCAGACAAAAAGCTGCTGCATTTATATTACTACACTACATTATAAAAAAGAATTCACTGTAATATATATTTTACTGCAATAATATTTGATCCTAAGGTCAAAAATTGTATGTCATATAAAAAATAAGATTTAAAAAAGGACTGTAAAGATAACAGCATTATAAATGACACACAATTTCCTCAGTTTTGCAAAGAAGAAAGAATAAAATGCAAGTCATTAGTTCAAAGGACTGGGCTGTCATTATCATATGCAGATTTAAAATATTCCTACTTAAAATATTAATGTTTAATACATAACATCCTCTGTATCACCAAATACTGTAGAGCTTTGGTTGTTGTTTATTGGGGTTTTTTTCTTCAATAAATCAATACTAAAGTAAAACAAGACCTTCCTTCAACCCTTGTATTCCAGTTATACAAAACAACCATTTATCAAGTGTTCACATCCAACTAGAAAAATTCGTAACAAAAGCAACTTTGTTTCTGTTTTCACCTCCAGAAATCATAATTTATATTGCTGTAAAAAGGAAGGAAAAACATCCAAGCACACATGCATTACAGCATCTGCACAAAAATACCTATTGTACAAGGCAGATTTTTAATTATATTTTTTTGTTTACTGTAGTAATAGCTTGTTTGAGCTAGCGATGAATGAACAAAACCCCTGTTGTGCCAATTAAACACGACAGCCACCGTGCTGCTGCAGGCACAGGCTCCTTTTCCCCATGGAAATGGAGACAAGAAGTCTAGTCTAATATTTGAAAAGGCAACCAACTGGATCTAAAGAATGAACTTAATAAACAAATATGTTTGTTTGTCTAACATTGTACTCAGCAAGGTAGTCCCACGAGAAACATCTCACAGGGAAACTCAGGAGAAAGACAGCAACTTGTTTCATATTTGCTTGAGCACAACAGTATGAGAGCTCCTGGGGCTTACACCATCATTAACAGCCACAAATTCCAAATCTCTTTGAAGTGGGAAGGGTTAAAAATGTCTCAGAGCAGAACTAATTGCTGCCAGATGGAAAACATTGAACCTACAATATCCCTTCCCTACCAAGTTATCATAAAGTATGCAATTTGTAGCCATAATAAAATATATTTTGTCATCCCCTTATCAGGATCTAATGCAGAAAAATATGTACAAGATGTTTTCCTAAGGGAAACAAAGCTGCTCGATGACGTTGGAACATCCGAACGTCCATCACAGCAACTTCCTCCAAAATATCCTTTATCAGAGTTTGTCAGGGCCACGGATGCCTTCAATATCTTTACTTACCTCAAAGATCCCTGCTGCTATTCAGAGGTTTAGCAAGGAAGAGATTCACCACACCCTTTCCTCCCTCTCACAGTATTAGAGTAACTACATATTATCATCATCATTTTCTCTACAAGTTTGTCAACAGTAAAGGTAAATCTTGTTCGGTAAAGATGCATTTGAATACAACAGTTCCTAACATATAATCAGTTCCCTGTGCATGAAACAGTGGGAAAGTTTAAAAATAGTATGACCAGGTTTGCAAAAATGTAACTTCACTTCTTGTTCTTGCCTGCTGATGTGTAAACCCATTAACCACTAACAAAGACAGAAGAGAATGAACACTATTCCCAGCTATTCTGTGAGACTCTTCATAAACCTCTGATACTTTAACATTTCTGGAACTAAAGTAAGCCATGCTGGAACTGTCCCAGAAGAGGAGGAGTTTTTTCAATGTCCTCACCACACAGCCTTCTGATTAAAGATAAATTTAAAGGAAAAAAAAAAAAACACAGAGAGAACTCATGCTGTATCATCTCCTTCATCTTCTCACTCAATGTAAATTGTGAATTAATTTCTAGAATATTTCAGAGACGGTAGAACAAAGCAAAATTAAGATTTATCTGAAAGTTAATGTTTTTCTGTTGAACATTTTTAGATATGAAAACATAAGTACAGTTTCAACTGTGTCAACAAAAAAAACTGACTTCTGTATGTCACAGTTGGAATACTGCTTTATGTAAGGTAAGGTACTTGTTACATAGTAAGTATGATAGCTAAATGTGCAGAGCTCTGAGTATTAAAATCTAATATTTCAAATAGAAAATGAGCAAGGTATCCCAGATCTATCAATAATAAAATATCCAAAGAAATTCTTTACTATATTGTACCATTTTTAAAAAAATAATTATTTTAAGGAAAAAATGCTTCAGATACTTGAGGGAAGACTTTTGCATTAATCATAGCTTAGGACAAGCTTGTTCTAAGAAAGTGGAGCAGGTATTAATCTCATGAGACAATAAAGTGGTACTATGAAGGAAAACAAAGTTTAGGGGGTTCTGAAGGGGGTTTTTTTGTCATCATTGTAATGAAGCAGCCCTTGAAACCCAATGGCAATCTTAACTATTCTCCCAGAAACTAGATGAGCGAAAAAAGATATCTTTCCATTCAAGCAGGATCTTCTTTCTACCATGTAATCCAATACATGTAACCATGCCTTCCTTTATACCTTCCAGATACAGACAGGAGACATCCCTACTCTCAGCTGTACTTCACAAACCAAACTACAGCAGTACAAACCGTGTGTAAGACAGACAAGAGCACGTCTCACTTGAGCAAGCAAGTTGTGCTCACTGTTTAAAAAAAACCAAAACCACCTTAGCTTGAAGCCCTGAACTTTGAACATTCTGATCCTTATTTTCAAAGTACATTTATTCCTTTATACTTAGCTAGGAAAAATACCTTTCTGGTTATTCACAGCATACCACAGCAGGTGGCCCATAAAGCCCTCCATGACCCTTCAGAAGTGGCACAGAGCCATAAGGTGTCTCTCAGTTGATGGCAGGAGGGCTGTCAGCGAGTGTCTGCAGCATCTCACACCTTCCCAATGAGTGCCAGAAACTCATGACTGACGATGCTCTAAGAAATGCCTGCCCCCCACTCCTCAGTGCCCCACAGTGCCTGGGATGGCATCTCAGGGTGCAAGCCCTTCCAGTGCATCTCTTCCTAATCATTCTACTTAGATTTGCGACCTCCAGGAAAAGAGTAAACTCCCCATTCGGCAATTTCACTGTCATCTGCCTTCTCCCTGTTATAGCCTCAAGGAACAAAAAAAATACTTCCAACAGGACGCAAGGTTATGAACCCCAGTACATTCAGAAAAAAACACTCTTAAGGAGAAATGAAAATGCAATACTAGTTGAGTTTAACACCTGCTTCCCTTTCTACCTGCCTCCTTCCTTGTATACCAGCATGTAACTGCTGGTGGGCCATGGGCCAGGACTGCCAGGTCTGGTACCACCGGTCCAGTTTGGAGCCTGTTCTTAGGGCAGGACTCCAGCTCTAGGTGGGACCATGCTCACTAGCAAAGCACTCTCCAGTCTTTCTGGCTTTCTTCCCAGACCTGGCATTTATAAGCCTTGCAAGCCAAAGATCTAGTTTTTGGGAAGAGGTCCCCATCATGTAACACATGCATCCTCTGTTCCAGTAAAACGCTCCTGCAGCTCGCAGTACTGTTCTTTGTGCAGGGCAGGCTGGGTGACTCAGATCCCCACCTCTCTTAGACAGCCTCTGCACAGAACTGTAGACACCTGAGGTGTTTGGGCTGTGGTGCCCAAAACTGCTACTCCTGGGGTTTAAGCGAATTGGTTGGACCTCCACAGAGTCTGGACTGGGTAACTTGGTTTCATTATATGAAGTATCCAGCCATCACGATGGCCTCAGCTCCTCTGCCCCCCTCCCACTGGTTGCTGCCACCCTGAAAACTTTCCACTTCTCCATTTTTAAGTTGTATCTGTTCTCTGACCTGGTTTGGGGTGTCACGCACAGCTCGGCAGGCGGAGCTGGGAGGGTGGCACCCTGCAGTGCCGGAGCGGGCAAGGGGTGGGGATGGGAGGGAGGGGTTTAAGACCGGGTGAAACTGCTGCCTTGCAGCATTTCCTGCAGTTATTGACAACAGTGTCATAAAAGGCAATAATCAAACACATGCATACACATTTCCTTTTCAGACTGTGACCCCTGGTAAGCTACCAGTGCCTACAGAGAATACATATGACATGGTAATGACCCAGATTAAAAAATAATAATAAGTTACACTGCCCGGATATGTTTACAAGATCAGGTTACTCCTCTCCTCCCTGTAATTATCATGAGCAACCCCGGAGCCGCTGGATCATGCATTCTTGCTGAAGAGCACTTCTGAACTACCATTTTAAGAAAACAAAGTGATAATGAGTACTAATGCTGACTACTTCAAATGAATGGTCTAAGTGCACAAGGACAGAATCTTCTTAAAAAGACAAAAAGCAATGAGAAATGTTTCTCTAAAAAGAAATCAATGACACCTTGAAAAGACTGAGAAGGTAACCAAGAAAACTTTTTACACCACCTTTACTAATATAAGGTTAATTAATTAAGTTTGCTAGTTAAAAATATAGGACCATAGTCTACAGCATTTAGACTGTGAAGTGTTTGTTCCCTTAGATGAATGAAGATTAGGCTCTTCAATTGATCTGCTTAATTCAAAACAGCCAACAGAAGAATAACAAACTCTCTAGACAAAAGAGATTTTTTTTTTGTTGAGAAAACCATGAAACAAAGTATTTGTATGTTAGGATCATTTTTTGTTGTTTTGGTTTTTTCTAATTATATATGGTCCCTGAAAGGACTGTATGTTAGAAATAAATAGCGACTCAGAAATATCCTTAACCTTATTATTGTTTCTGTTTCAATGTATAGGCTTTTGCTCTTTATTGCATCAGGACCATTTGGGAATATAAACAGAAATGGCAGTGGAGGTGAAATTTATTCAAGTCATTTTAATATTAGCCATAGATTTGGAATATTTAATATCCTTGTCTGAATAACCCTACTCTTACTCAAACAGAAGAATCCATACTACTACTACTAAACCTATAGACTTTATCTCTCACACTCAAACACCAGATGTAACACTTACTTTGTATTTCTAAGGAAGGCAAAATCAACTTCCTCTCCAAGATGCACAAAAAAGAAAGCCTACAAACATTCCCCCAAAAGGAAAGACTGCTGCATAACCTTTTGACCTGTAACAAGGCATTCTCTACTACTGCTGACATAGAAAAAGAAGTTACAAAACACATTACTGTCTTTTTTACATCCTCAAATATAGAGAAAGGACAAAACTATTAGAAAGGCCACAAAAAACATAGTCAAAAAGACTGAAATCACAACTTTTAAAACTGTGCTGATCTTATTCTAGCTAGTACAACCCAAGAATCTGACCATTTGAATTAGGATAATTGATAGCTACAAGGTGCTTCCTGTAAAAACTAACATTTAGTTACGACATACTGAGCCTGAAAGATGTCATGATAAATTAAGCCAATGGAACACACTAATTAGGATGAATTAGATCTTCATTTTAAAAGTTACATTTATTTTGACTTTAATTTGATGTAGCAATTCCATAGAACCTTTGTTTGACATCATATTACTTCTCAAGGTACTTGAGTTAAGAGGATTCATCTCTCAGTCTTTATCAGTCTAATGGCATCTAATCTTAGCCAAGGCCTAGCATATCCCTGTAGGACCCTTCCTATGCAGGTAAGAGAAAAGAGAGAAGCAAATCTCAACAACAGGCTCTTAATCAGTGTCTAATCGAGAAAATAAAGTAGATGGTACCGAATCAAATGGCTACGGAGATTCAAACCTCTCTTTCATGAGCACGTACTCAACGTACATGCAGGTAACTGCCAGAAAGTACACACTTCTCATCAGTGTGAGGGGTCATTTGCAATACAAGCTAAAGCTCAAGAAAGATCCTTAGCCAAAATTAGAACAGAAAACTGATTTTCCATTCCTTCAGGCTGTGTGCAATTGAAGATACTGGCAAAGATCTGGCCTACAGGTAAGGTGGTTTTTTGTATGTTTTTTTCTCTTTTCCTTTGTTTGTGAGACACTTACCTTGCCCTTCTGATTCAAAGGCTCAATAGTTAAGTTGTCAGGGCCAATGTCCACAATCATCCCCATCTGAAACCCATCAGTTGGGTGTGGAGCCCAAACGGGCTTCCCGTCTTCCATTGTGGGATCTATCCAGTATTTCCTGTAAGAAAAAATAAAACTAAAATTATTCCAAACACTTTGTATACAAATTGAATAAACCATCAGGATTCACTACACAGACTTTAGTTTATTATGTTTCTTTCTATTCTTCAGTATGAAAGGAGACAGCCCCTGCAGACTGGAGCTAATTCCGATCCGCAGTGCTGTGCCTACAGAGAACACCCCCCGGACTTCAGCACAGAGAAGATTCAAGACCAGAACCATTTCTCGTGGGATACACATACTGCTCCCTCCAGCTTCCCTGACTTGTAAACCAAGAAGGGAGCCTATCTCATGATCAAATTAGAAGTACAAGATAGATTCAAAGCCAAGAATATACTAGGAGTGAGTATATACACATATATGGACACACATGTAAAGACACACACATATGTATGTATATGCATGCACTGGGTCATATGACTAATAAATATTTGTCTGTACTTGATCTGGTGTACAAATATTCCTATTTTTGCAACAGCACATGTTGAGGCATGTAAGCAGAAATCCAGTCTCTTGGCATTTGAGACAAATGAATGTGTTCACTATTTCTGTGTGGCTGAACACATGGCTTTCAAATAACCCACAAATATATTTGGTCTCAACTGATTTATCTTCCTGTAAGTCTTTTAAAGGCTGACCCTGCTGATACTATAACATTACAGCTCTTCCTCTTAAGGAACTTTATGTTCTACAAAAAAAGACATGAAAATTGTTTTGAAAGAATTTTGATGTGCAAGTGAAAAAGATGCTAAGGCCAAAATATTCAAACCTTATGCGCCTCAAGTTATACAGCTAAATAAGCTCCCAGTTAAAAAGTAGGATCTGATCGCACGCAATACTCATTGAGCTAACCAGGAAAGTTGCCAAAGTTGGCACACTCTGAATGGCTATGGTGCCATTTTAAATGTGCTGAATTGGTCCCTTTTTTCGTGTGAGTTTTTTGGTTTGTTTTTTTTTTCTTGTTGTTGTTTGGGGTTTTTTTGGTCAGTTTGTTGGGTTTTTTTTAAACCCACTTTATAGTCCTTACCCTAGTAAGAATAGAGCCCACTCAGCTTAAAGGGCTCACTTCTCCTGGCTGTTCCTTACTCCCCTCCAAAACTCATTCACATATTAAACTGACATGTTTTAGTGATTCCAAAATTTGTAAAAAGTAATCTCATACCTCCAAGGTATAAGTTGCCTCTCATAGCATGAAAGAAATAAGCCTGCCAAGCAGCAAACACTGGCAGCAAGCTCCAGAAGTCTAGAGAAGGCTTGGGAAAGTGTCCCACATTTTTCTTTTCCTATATCTGAACAAAAAAGAAGATCCAAAATTTCTCACAAACAATGAAGGCTGCAGAATCCTTTGCCATAAGCAGCAGCAAGGAAAAAGAGTGACTGGCCCACCAGAAAGCTGTACAACTACAAGCAGAAAAGGACACTCTTGCCCCTCAGAGGATCTGTCAGCGCATGCTGCACATGTCCTGCTTTTTACTGCCTCCAAGGACCGGTTATAAAAGTTTGAAGCGAAGGAAAAGGCTGGCTGTGATCTCTTTGAGAATGCTACTGGTCTTAGTTAACTAACAGCAAGCTGCCTTATTCCTTGGCAACTTTAATGTGAAATTACAGGAAAACTTGTGATTTACTTTTCTCCCATGAACAGAGCATATTAACTTCTTTTAACTACACACAGAAAGCTATGTTCTAAAACCCGCAGTATCACATTTACTTCTGTTTACTTCCAGCCTTTTGCCACAGCCCGTGAGCTCTACAAAACAGCATCTTCATCACATGTTGCTATCACGATACGATAAATCCTGTAAACAACATCTGTGTTCACTCACAACTGGCTGTTGGCCATTTTTTTCTTTATTTTATGGTACTGAAAAAGGAATTTTTTTTTTTTCCAGCCAGACCTGACCTCTAGATCCAACTGCCATCATGGGCATAGTTGCTAAACAGCTGAGTTTATTTCTGGATATAACCAAGCCTTCATTTCTTCACAAACCTATCATCTGCTTTTAAAACGCTAGTTCAAAATAGTAGTTAAGCGATATGTCTCACAACCACTAAAAACAAGGCTGTCTTTTACACCCCAAGTAGCATGGTCAGGGCTCCGGACATAAACATGTTGCATGAGGAACAAACCCTAGAATTACTGCCAAAATTTCAGCAAAAGTTACAATCCAGCCTCCCCAGCTCACATCCAGATGCTTCTGCTTTGTTCACTGACAGGGATTTTTGCATTCTTACATATTCTTAAGGCTACTTCATACTTTATTAATAAATTATAACAGGGGAGTGTCACAAGCTGAGAAAACCCTCTTGACAGACAAAGCAGTGATTGAATTCAACCACCACTAGGAAATGCAAGTTCAAGAAAGTACCTGAGGCTTTCCAAGCATCTAAGAAGCCATTGGGTGAAAGCAATCTAAATACAAGTGAAGAAGTTATTCATGGGACAATTACTTTCAATAAATACAGTCTTCTGGCTGAGTAGTGACATAAAACCAGTTGTAACACTTTGGGTTTGGCACCACTCCATTCTGTCAGCTGTGACTCTGACAGAGAGCACACTGAAATTGGATATGAAAACCTACCAAGTATTACCTGCTCTATTATTTACACCCCCATCTGATGTATGTGCCATTGCCTTGACACAAATGCATGAAGCCTATTCCCGAACAAGCTCTTGAATAGCCAGTTTCCAGACCAGCATTTTACAGTGAACAGGAACTATCAGTGGGAACAAACTTTTTTTCCCAATATGCATCCATCTAAATCCAATCTACATGCAGTCCCCCACACTGCTAAAAGGGCACACCGTTTCTGAAAACAATGAAAGCAAAGAGACTTATGCCAGGCTAAAAGCTCTAAGGCAACAGATTTGATAGCAACACCACCAAACACAAGAAGTCACCTGAATGATGCTTCCAAAAAAGGAGACCAATGAAGTTATCTCCTACATTTGTATTTGTATATATGCACTCAACATATATTAAAGTAATTGATTTTAAGTTGCTAGATCATTTTGGTCTCCACAATTAAGGCATCTCCAAAATGAAGAAGACAATTCACAAAGGTTATGCTTAGAAGAGGGAAGCCAGCTGCCCTTTTCTATTTCTACAGTCCACAGAAAGACATCGGGAACCTAGTACTGGAGTTTTCCTCTCTGTTGAGCAGGAGAGGGATAGTAATAATATAAGCCTTTGCCTGAAGCTGGTAAACTTAACAGCTATTCCTTCAAATGTCAGATTTTATTTCTTCATAATTGGTACGTAATAATAGACCTTGCCTTAATTATCAGTAGGAGTACTTAACACATTCAGCACCGGCTAAACACTAGAACTAGTGTTCAGACAACTTGCAAGACAAATCACTGCCCAGATTCCAAGAAAAACACCCACCAACATTTCTCTAACTTTTTTCTGCACTATTATTCCCCTTTTTGGAGAATGTTTAATGACATTTTTTCCACAAAAAAATTATCTACATAACAAATTAAGTATATGAAACAACTAAGAATTCCTCAGTTGAAAGCTGACACACTATCCTCCCACTTTTGTTTAACTAGGTAGTATTGATTTTAAAAGAATGTACTACAACTACATGTGGGTGTTGTAGATTATTCAAAAGGAAATCAAATGCTACCATCTGGTGAAAGAATTCTACAAAGGCAAAACATAGTAATGCAATTTTAAACTTGTTGCCAGAGCCCAGGGGCAGGCATTTGCATGATCTGATCCTACTTACTATCCTATGAACAGTCTGCTACACCAAGGCACTGTACTGATTGCACAATTAACTAATTAAAACAAATGAAAAATTAGACTTCATTAAACAACCAACAGTAACTCACTAGAAAGGCTAAGTCCAAGGAAAATAAACTAGTTAGAATAGGTATAGTAGTAAATTATCACAGTAAAACACATAGGTTGTTTTATATTAAAAACACCTTGCACTTGTGTGTTTAAGAGCTGCTCAAAATTCTGCTGATTACAGCAGGCACATGAAAATGCTCTGGGAATGGTCCTGTAAACATATAAAAGAGACCAGACAGAGAAAAATATTCATACGCAGTGGTAGCTTACTGTCAGACAAATTACTTTTGCAACCCTAGTTTACTGCTCAACTGAAACTGCTCCAAATCAAAGCTCAGGCAGCATGCAGCACTCTACTGCAGGTGACACAGTATTTCAAATGAACTGCAAATACAGTAAAGATTTAATTTTATTTGAGCTAATTACAATACAGTTATAACTGCATTGTTTAACTGAGTATTTAACCAATTCCATTTTTATTAATTACTTTTCCAATTCACAACAAAACTCTGCTCTAACACATTCTAGTTTATCCATGCCACGCTGCAGCTTTTTCATACCTAAAATAACATCAGCAAAGTAACTCTGTCAAGCAGAGACTTCTGCCAAACTGGAAAAGAAGAAATGGACTGGAATATAGCACAGCACAAAAGTACCTTCAAAATCAACTCGCTTTGAAAATTTTGCTCCTGGACTTAATTGTCACTACCTTTTGCAGATGTATGCATGTAAAATAAAGAGTAATCATTCCACATCTGAGAATTACTAGATAAAAACTTCTTTTAAAGCTACCTGCTCTGACTGATTGGGACGACTTGAGCACAACAGCTGATGAAATTATTCTCATGGCGAGCTCATTTTCTTGCGTATTTCCATGTATCAGCATGTTTTCAATACTGAGCAGCCAGAAACTGATTTCTGTAGTATTTCCAGATGAACCACTCTTTTGTATCTGAATTCACTTGTATTTCGCATTCAAATACCTCCTCTGCTGTTGTGTTTACTATTCAATAAGAAAAGACAAGACACTCCCTCGTGCTTTAAGCAAAGGAGAAATCTTATTTTCTCTACATTAAACACAGCAATTCCCAATCAGTAAAGCACAACTGCAATACTCCATATCATTTCTGAAAACACCTTCGCCTGGAACATCCATGCTCCTGGAAGAACAAATTTTAAAGAACAGAAGAAGGGGTGTGGTAGGCACAGGATTAGCCAAAGACCCGTACAGCTTCCTCTAAACCATCTCACCTTCCTGTGTGTTAACTGCTGCTTGAGCCATTTCACCCCAGCTGCCCTCCTGGCTTTGCCCCCTGCTCCTGCCTCTTCCCCTCCTGACCACCTTGAAAAGTACTGATGCAGGGCAGGAGATGGTCTGAGTAAAAAAAAGTACTTTGGAAAAAAAGAACATACTACTTTGTGTGCAACCATTTAAATGGCTTTTGCATCAAAATAACCTGTTAAAAAGAAGGAATTCAATTAATGGTAGGAAATATCCCCCACAGGAACTGAATGCTTCATGTATATCACCGTGCTAAAAAATGAGGTGGTACAGGCATTGCCCAAGAGCCCTCAGGTTTGAAATACATGTGTTTCGTGCTTTTTCAAATGCATCATGTTCAGTCAATCAGCGCTTTCATATGTATATGCACCTTTCATATAACAAAAACGTAGCCCATTAAAAAAGCACCTATTGTAGGAAGCTTATCCAACATAATTTGTACATCAACTGAACAGATTTCTATAAAGCCAAGTGTCTTTCAGGTGTTGTTTACTAAGTGCTAAATTCTCAGTATTGCTCAAGAAATAAACATAAACCTTACATGGACAAGGAAATCTGCCACTGGAGGTTACAGTGAAGCTTCAAGAAATCCAGAGGAAGGAGCGTTTAGGCAAATTTAACAAACACACCAACTCTGCAGGTATGGCAGAAGAAATGAGTCCACAAGAGATGCAGTACACAGTAAAAGATCACTTGTGGCACACGAGCAGAGGAGAAATGGCAAACATTCCCATGAACTGTACCATGTGAGATGATGACAAGGAGTGGGGAAGATGGAAGATCAAATGAGACTTAGCAAAGGAAGAGAGAAACATATGTCATGTTAACCAGCAGAATGTTATTGGCTCATATTAAATCCTGAGGTAATCATGACCATGGTTTGTACCTGACCTGATGGAATGGTGAAGCACCAAGGCATATAGAAAGGGGAAGAAAGAAAAGCTAATTTCTATAAACCGTCAAAAAGAAATTGAAAGGAACAAGCAGCTTCCATCTGTCATCAATGCTAACAGATTTAGCTCTCTGCAAGCTGTAGAATGGAAGCATTTGCTTAGATCATTAAAAGAACAAGCCATCATCTTACATGAAGCTTTGCTTGGACCCTATCAAAATGTGAACAATAGTTCCAGGTTCAAGAATATCAAATCTACCAAAAGACAACATCTCACTTTTACTAAGCCTAATCAAAACCACTGGCTGCAAAACCCTCAGTGGACAGCGTTCCAGTCTGCCGAAAATGGGGCCGCAGGACCAAGTATTTGTGGGGAAAGCTTTCCACTGGACTCTGCTTAATTGGATTTAGTTGGGGGTTTTTTAATGCATCCCTCACCAGACCCCATGAGCAACAAAAATGTTTGTGGCACTTGACCTAACTGTCCCCCATGCACACTTTGCCCACCTGCCCTCTCCATGGCAAGTACTGACTGGATTGGTCAAGATATGGCTTATGCAGTAATATCCTACTGCAGCAACAGCTCAAAATGAGAACAAAACAAATAAAAAACCCCCTAAATTTCATGAAAGCTAAGCTGAAATAGCTCTTAGTTGCAGCAAGATAGTTTTAATTAAGTTATTAACAAAATCCTAGCTAGTTTTAAAATTTTGGTGAACTTTAGTAGTGAGTATTTGTCCAATTCAATTGCTATTATACAAGACCGAGATGAATTTTGTACAGCTTATAAGTTTGTAAAACTCTAACCACAGAGGTTGTAGTCTTTTGATCGTGATACTGAGAAATTAAAACTCAATTCATATTAGAATCAGCAAGGTCTGATGATTTCCTCTGATTCCTGCTCTTCTGACAGCTTTTTAAGCTACTGTTCTCTCAATAACATTGTTCTTATTTTAGTTCCTACTAAGAAAATAGAGAGGTCTTTGTCCCAATTCTTGTTCACTAAAATAACCTGAGTGGAGCTTCCTGATAAACCAAGAATTAAGTATGCCAAGGGGATCTGCATAAGCATTTTCAACCAACAGCACTGCCTACTCCAGTAATAGCAACAAGCAGAAAGAGGAAAACAAAACACCGAACACAATGTCAAATTTGAGCAGCAAAGTTAAAATTAAAGAAAAAAGCTCCTCAGTTATGGTCTGGACACTACTTCAGAAGCATTACAAAAGAGAAATGAGGACTAGAAAAACCAGAAGAAAACTAACAAGGCCATACAAAAGATTTTGAAAGAGGTTGTTCAACTTAACTCTTTCAGGCTTTGCAAGTCAGCCCTAATGAAACCAGCAGGCAGCGAGAGGGGAAAAAAAGGCATATCAAGACAGAAGTCACCCAAGAGACAAAGACATCAAAGCAAAATTAAAAGTATCTTAAGCCATCTCATTATATATAAAGAACACATAGGATGCACTTCTGCAGATCTAGCTGGAGTAGTTCAAGCAAACAAAGGTGAACTCTGGAGTTAACTATCCCTATGGCAGTAGTCATGCTGTGTGACCACTGGCAGCAGTGCTCAAGCATGCTGGCTTAAATCATATTCCATGAACAGCCTCAACAAGGTCAAGTAACTTCACACCCCTTCAGGTAGCACTTTAATGGTGTATTTGTTTATGTCCTCATTTTTGAGGTGGAAAAGGTGCCACCTTTTCCAAGCGGAAACATGAGAAAGAACAAATACTTCTTGAAGGTTGAGGATGACTCTCTCCAAGCTAACGAACTTCAAATTCTCCTCCGGTTATGTCATTTTCCAGCCTTCCCCACCCATTCATCTTCTATATCCCATACACTCCTACTGTCAAATTAGAGTGCCCTGTTTCCCCACCCATCGTGTGCTGCTGCCAAGCTATTGCTCATCTTCAGGTGACCCAGTACAAGAACTGATACGTTTATTCTCTTTTAAGACTGTGCAGCCGTCGGTCTCTCTTTGAGCTTAGTATACAAGGTAAAACAAAAGCAACCAATTGGCCTAAGTCTACCAAATACAAGGGACCTCACCTCCAGCACATAAAGTAGAAATCTAATTATGCAAATTTAAAAAAAACAAACAGTAAGAAAGTCCTTAATTTGATTCCCAAATACTTAAAAGGAAATGGATCACTTATCATAAATATTGGTTATTGATCATAGAAATACCCATGCCTGGTCACTGGCTTTCATAATCTGAACTGCAGAGGCTGCCCATTATGATAAGCAATCAGGACCCCAGAACTTTAGTCTTCTGAAAACCACCATCAGCGCTGGCTAAAGCACATCTTGGTGCAGCCAGCAGGGCCTTGTACCAGTTAAAGGAAGCACATATTGCATTTTATACCAGCTTTAGTCTAGCTCATTCAAAAAGAGGCTGAGGTAGACTGAATCCCAGTAATTTATTCTAACTCGTACGAATGCTGATAAACCCAAAAAATTCATACCCCCTGTACAAAAAAATCAGAGGAATATTCCTAACCACCAATTTAAGGGGGAAAAAACCAAACCAAACAGAAAAAAAAAAAAACCAAACCACAAAACAAACCCCACTTTTGAGTGCTTTTGAATTTTTGTTAATTCACCAGCAATTCAAGAACTCTGCACAACTTAAATATTTTTTTCAGAAAAATACTTGAAGTGGAAAGCCTAGTGACAACATCATCTATTTCGTACTTTTAGAAGAGGGATGCTAAAGCCTTGACATTCAAGCAGCCCTGCAATTCCAACAGAGAAAGTCAAGAGCTGAATCATAAGATGGAGCCTATCAGTAACTTTGTTCTCCACGGCTGGCCCCCTGAATGCTTCAGAAATACCATAGGGACTCCTGAGGGTGACACACCCTCTGGCCACTTCTCTGAACCCATGTCTTGTCAAGTTTTGAACTTCAGCTATAAAACCCTCTTGCTGCATAATAATCACATGAAACTAAGTAAATACAGAAATAAGCAAGCAACCAACCTACACTGAGTTTTATCAGTTTGATAAATTCATACACATAAATAACTGAACAGAGACATATTTGCATGATAATTTGTTTTTATGGTGCAACAATAAAAAAAACATTGACAAACTCTTCCTGGTACATATCTCAAAATGGAACTGATATTTTAGAAAAAGAAGAATACATACTCAGCCAGGATCCAAGTCAAGTCAAATAAACTAAGCATTGCAGATGGCAGCATCAAAGGCTGCTGGGGGGTGTGCAGGAAACCTCAGATGCTTGACCTCAGACCAATACAAAGAGCCTGGGCTGGAAAAGAATACATTTGTACTTTCTGACTTACTACCAATATAATAAATAGCAAGTAAATGATATGTTTTCAAATAGTAGTTTGATTTGGCCACTTCATTAGTGGAGAAAATATTAGAAACTAATGACAACCAGCATCTGCAAATTAACAGGTATAATCTAGGAACTGTTTACTGCCATCCCACTCTGTACAGAATCCATAACTCTTTCAGACACAGAATTAGTTCCTAAAAACACTTACATTACCAGTTTCAATCTCCTTTTTCCTCTCTCCATGTCAGCTTGTACTTATTACAAAAAGTACGGGTGTAGTTTATAGGCAATGAGCTGAAACACAGACAATCCGCTATAGACCAGTGAACTCAGGAGAAACTCTCCCTTCAGAAACACACAACTAAAAAAGGAAGATTCTTGTCGAAATCTACTCAAATTTTGTCTACAAATAAATAAATAATTCATTACATAGAGTCTGTTACCAAGTTTACAGATCTCATTGATAATAGTCATTCTGAGGGAGGTGACTAAAAGCCTACTCTTAACATAAAAGATCGTGAGAGTCATTTAAGACAATTTCAACAGCAAAGACAAGAAAGCTACTCCAAGAAGTGACACGGAAGACATTTTGTCAGCAAATCCATTAGTGTCCTTGGGAAGATGAGTACAGTGGGCCCATTACTATGAGACAAAAAATAGTAATTACAGCAAAAGATAAATCATTTACACTTTCTCAATCTCAAAGAAAGTATCTGGAATATATGATTTAGGAATAAAATCCACTTAAAACCCATAAGAGTTATCGAAGGGCTAGAACATCTCTCCTATGAAGAAAGGCTGAGAGTTGGGGGTATTCAGAATAAAGAAGAGAAGGCTCCAGAAAGACCTTATTGTGGTCTTTCCATGAATGAAGGAAGCCTATAGGATGGAGAGAGACTGTCTATCAAGGCCTCTAGTAACAGGACAAGGGACAACAGTTTTAAACTGAAAAAGGATAGATTTAGACTGGATGTAAGAAAGAAATTCTGTACAATGAGGTTTCCCTGAAGAAGCTGTGAATGCCCCATCCCTGGAAACCTTCAAGGTCAGGTTAGATGGAGCTTTGAACAATCTAGTGAGGACAGAGGGGTTAGACTTGATGTCTTTAAAGGTCCTTTCCAACTCAAAGCATTCAGTGAATCCAAAATAACCTTTAACTCTTGTACTGTTCATGAATAGTTTGTATTTTCACAGAAGGCCAAGTACTGTAAAGGCTTGGCATCTGACCAGCAACAAATCAGACAAAATCTGCTGTTAGCACTGACAGGATCTTAGCAGCAGGGAAAACTGCAGACCATAACAACTTCCACATTAGCCACATCCTGACCACAGCTCAACTCTCTCATTTTTTTGGTAAGACACTATTCTCTGCGAGGTTTGAGAAAGTTCTAGGTTTCCCAAAACCTTGGTACAGGGCCATGCAGATTATAGACTCCGGACTAATCTTTGCACAGATTTTGCCACAAGCAAAGACAAACAGGCTGTTTTTCTTACTACTGATTTAGTGTCTCAGAAGCCACAGAAATTGACTGATGCAGCTCCCATAGCTTTTCGTTTTTACGAACCGTGAGTTGTAAGAAATCCAGCTCAAGAACATCATGCTCACTTTTTGTTCAGAAAATAGTCAGAAGATTGAGACCGAAGTCCAACTGCATTTTACCGACTGATTTTAATATCTCAAATACATCACCTGAATGTTTCTGCCCATCCCCATCATGTAGAAAATGTTATTCATTTAATAATTTAACATGAATGCTGCAAGAAAGTGCATCCTTGCTCATGATTCTGTTATAGTCAACAATAAGTAAAAATTACCAACCAGCAACACCACAAAAATGGTTATAAATTTTCTGCCCAAGTGTTACAAGATTTACACAAGAGACCAGGCTTAGCCAAATGCATATTTTAGAAAAAATCTGTGAAACCTTTAAGGTTTTCAATAGCAGGTGCTGTCATGCAGGCAACAGAGCAAACACACTCTGTCTTCACAGGCAAGAGAACCACCCGAGGCTGGGAACTGCACAGCAACCGCAGGCGCACACAGTCTCAATATATCTGATACAAAAGTAAACCGAAAACAACTTATGCAGAATCACGGCTCCCAGGACCAGCCCTTAAGCATAATTACAAATTCTGTACAGAAGCTCATGCAGAGGACAAACCACCACAGTCACATGCTAAGATCAGTCAGTTTATTTTGGCAAAGAAGCAAAAAGTAGAGTGAAGGAAAGCTTTTAGTCAGGTTGTAAATTCTGACACAAAATGCAGCTCAGGTGTTTTTAAATTCAAAACTTCCTGAACAATTACAGCTGGAAAAAAATCCGGGAGAATGAGCACTGTCATGCTACCACTGCTATTTCCCAACTGGGGCCAGCAGCTAAAAGATAAGAGCATTTATTTGTGGCACCTGAGCCTTCATTTCAGACTATGCAAAATATTCTATACAAAATATACATCTCCAGAGGCTAGGAAAGTCATCTAAGAAATAACAACAGGTCACAAAGTCCTGTCCATGCAGTCTTCATTTAAATCAGCTACAATGGTTTCAATCTAGATGTCCAAGAACTGTCAATTCAGTGATAATCTGATGGTTAGACATTTTTAAGGGGGTAGTAGATCTAAGATCAGACAACAGAGTGAAGGTCTGCTAAATAAAATGATACTGCAATTATCATGGGCACTTTTTCCTTTTTCTCTTTCAATTACATGAATATTTAGTTTCAATTTCATTTTCCTCTCTTTAACAAATATTCAAGAACTTAACATTGTGGTGGGATTAGGATCATGTAACAATAATTTTCACCTCAGGAAAAAAATGGTAAATGAAAACACCTATATTATTTTCAACTCTAAGTAACACACTTCTTTCATTTTATTGTAGGGAGGACTAAAAAGCAACATTTTGAATTAAACTGAACACACTGTAGGGCAAACAAAGTATTATGCTTTCAAAATCAAAGATAACTTATAGAAGACGTGAATGGTCAATTTAAGATATTTCTGACTTGGATTTTTTTTTCTTTTTTTCCTAATTGTAAAGATTTTAACAATACCCATTACATCAATAAAAGGAGAATTTCAGGAACAGAAGGCGTATTTATTTACGTATTTTTTTCAAGTCATTATTTTTCCTGACATAAATCTGAAAGATAAGTTTTAAACTCAAGGGATACACCTCCGTTAGCAAATAACACGGTACAGTAGGAGTAGCTACGTAACAGTGAAACAGAAGCCCTGAGGAACCAGTGTCCATACTATGCACGTCTTGAGGGTTTTACTAATTCTATTTTGCACCACATATCTCTAGTCTGGTCCCCGTGACTGAATATGAATTTACAGCTGCAGACTATCAGGCATTTTTCTAACGAGCACATTCCAGTCTGGTTTCATCCAAACAGGATCCAGTTTGGTGCCTGGGTCTGCACTGCCATAAATGCAGACAACCAGGAGGCTCAGTACAATAGTAAACTCCTAAGATGAACTAAAATACTAATGGAGACACACCTCTACTCATCCTTTATCCAGCTGCTGAGGGTTACTGGCATGAGAAAAGACTCTTGTTCTAATATAGCGACAAATCAGGTTACAGTACTTCTTCTCCTTTCTTATCTCCACTTCAACTTTATTGCCATTTTAATCTAGGCTTCATTCTTTAATACCAAGCATGAGTGATCATATAATATATAGCTACCAATCATACATCATCGCTTAACTAGGAAAACAGCCTTAAAACAATCAAAAGATAGCTGTTTTAAATAACATAAACTACATTTTTCTCCCTTCTTTCCTCCTCAAGGATAGACTATTGCTACAACAACACAAAAATATTGCCTTAGACCTCCAAAGTTCAATACTTTAAATTTATACTTCCTAGAGTACAAACACCAGCTAAACACGAGTTCCACCCTTCAGAGCTTATATAATTGTAGTGATCTCACCCTCTAAATACCATGTATGATTAAAATTATCTTTAGTTCCACCTCAGTTGTCCCAAGATGCTTTAGCAGTCCCCATCCCGTGAGCCCCCAGCAGGCAGGTCTCCCCAGCCCACCCAGGGACACCACACTCCCAAGTGCCTGTCAAGCAGCCCTTAGCCCGGCTGTGGAAGGACGCACAGAGATACTGTTGTCTAATCAAACAGGTCTCAAAATAAACATCACTTACATGCTCAGCTGGTAACTCACCACCGGCTCCCCATCAGATGATACTGTGGACTGGAAATGTGGAAGCAACAGCAACAGGAATGCGAGTAAATCCTGTTCCTGCACGTTTCGACACAACCCTGTTCAGCAAACCGAACAAAGGCTTGTGCTTATTCAGTCTACAAATAACTTTAATCACCATGTTTTGTCTAAAACTGGGGTATGGATTCCTCTCTCAGGAGGTTAATCTTCCTGCTGCTTGTCAGACAGGAGAGATTTGAATTAGGGCTTTAAGTCAAAAGCACAGCTAGCATGTGCAATTGCACAGACTACCCATGTATCGAAATTTCTGTTCCTGTTCCAACATCACATTATAAAAGTAAACTTTTATTTCATTTATGGACAATATATAAAACACCACTCCAAATTGTTTCAGAGACACACTGAAAAATACTATTAAAAATACCCTCAAGGAGAGTGTAAAAGGCTCACACACAGAAGCCTGAAGTTCCCAGATACAAGACTGGTGCAATGTTAACGCTTCCCCACAAAACCACAGATACCAGCACCAAAAAAACCCACGTAAAGCTCTCTCATCCCTCTGCCAGGACAAGGGGTACCCCAGACAAAAGTCCCATTTCCCATCTCTTGGTACCCTTCTCCCCAGCTCAAGGAATACCAGTCCCAGCAACAACAGAAAAATACCTCTGATAACTTGTGTGATCTGTACTTCTAAGAAATTCTTTACTGAGAGGGTGGGGAGGTGCTGAAACAGGTTGCCCAGAGATCTTGTGGATGCCCCATGCTGGAAGTGTGGCTTTGAACAACCTGGTCTAGTGAAATGTGTCCCTGCCTGTGGCAGAGGGATTGGAACTACATGAGCTTTAAGGTTCTTTCCAACCCAAACCATTCTGTGGCTCTGTGTTAACAATAAACAAAGTAAGTCTGCAAGAACTTTGAATAACGAGTAGACTCAAGGAGTATAGTAAAAATTTCCCTTTACTAAAAGCAAAATATTTGATACAGCAATACAAGGATATCCAAAACATTAAGCATATTTTCACAATGATTCAGGTTTAAAACTCAGACCTTCTCAAACCCAGTGTTTTTTCCATAGCTTGGAAAATTTTTTTCAGCAGGTTTTCTCATCTTCCCAACTGAAATTACCTGCAACATTTTGGAAAAAAAAAAAAGGAAAAAAATTTAAAAACCAAAAAGGAAAGAAAAAAAAAAGAAATCTAAAATACATACAAGCATGGCCTGATTTACTTGGGCACAACCTGACTTCAGATCTTCAAGGCCAATATAGAAAATAGTGACTTTGATCATCAGAAAATAATTTTTTTTTAACATTTCAAAAAGAAGTATTTACCAAACAACTGTATTTTTTTGTTCTTGTGTTTGTACAACATAAAGGGGAAAAAGGAAAATGTAACAGAACCTGCATTAGCAAACCTCCTGGAACTTAGTACCAGAGTTTTCTTGAGCTATCTCATGTCAAGGATGGTTGACATTCATTGTTTCTCAACTATAAAAGTAGGGCACTTTATGTGGATCACAGAATTTGGCCCATATAAACTTTAGGAATTAAATAACACTCCTCTAAGAACAGTTAAAAATAACTGCTGGTTTGGCAGCCCCTGAAAAGGAGATTAAGAAAAAGTAATATTTCAAAGACCCCACATATGAAATTTTTGACAGAAGTTCAGCAGAATGGTGCTCAGCAGAAATTTCAGGGGATCCAGAAATCAAAAAGACTAAATGATTTTTTAATGAGCAAAACTGACATTACATGTTCAAACCATGTCTCAGCTACATGTCTATTGACTACCACAAGCAGTCAATAGACTCAAGAGCAAAACCATCAAGAAAGGCAATCAAATGGATTTGTCTAAATGAGTGAGAAGGAACCAAAAGCATGAAACAGCCATTTCTACTTAGTACTTTAATTGACATTCTTTAAGAAATTGCTGATTTTCTCAACATTTTTTCTAAGAAACAGTCACAGCCCAATTTAATGCAACCTGCTATACATCATTAGGATTCACCCAGGTGACACAAGAGGAAAACCCAAACTTAATTAGATCATTTCAGATCAGTTGCTATAAAATCCATGGGTTTTGTTATTTGGCACATTTAAACCTATTATCCAGTTAATCAATTAGAGAAGAGGATAACGTGAAATAGTTCTTAAGCATGCTCCAAAGATATGTAAATCTTCTTATATTTTTTCTTTTAATTCTAATACCTTCCGTGATCAAAAGCAGAATGTTTAAAGCCTTCCTCCAATTCTAAAAAAATCTAAACCTATCGTTTCAAAATCCTTCCCACTGAAAAAACATTATTACTAATTACTAACGTTGAAGACACATCCCTTTGTTCTTCCAAGGTTAAGGCAAAACATCTTCTTGCACATTTTTACAACTTTCTTCTAAATGCTCAGTACCAGCCACACAGAAATTCCATGAAGTTTTAAACAACTCTTTGCCAAATAAAAAATAGTAAGGGTCATGTAAGGACAGGTTAAATAGATGTAATATTTACATGGAAAACAAACTACAGAATACTTCAATCTAGCAGAAAAAGCAGTAATACACAGCCGGTGGAAACAGAGACCACATAGACTAGAAACAGGAACTATTTTGAACACAGTTTTGAAAATGTTTTGAAGAATTACTTTTAACCACTAACATAGACTTTAAATTAAGACTAGATTTTTGTTTTCCTCCTAGTTTAATATTTCTCTGATTTGCAAGATGTCACACCCAGTCTGCAAAGCAACTGCTTTGGGGTTTTTCTCAGTATACAGATAGACACAGCCAAAGGTAAGCACTAGTGCCTTCTGACAGACACACTTGAGAGTCAATTACCGGCAGCTTTCAGCTTTTGCAGATATTCCATGGACTCAGAAGTGTTAACGATGTCAATCAAAAAACCTAGGAGACAGTTCAACAAGTCACACACGAAGTCCTCCTGTTAAAAACATCTAATTGACACATCCCTGATTACAGGCAAGACCCTCACTCTGTTGATTACAGAACAGCAGACCACGAAACAGTCCCCGATTTTTTTTCCCACGGAAAATTAATACATAACTAGTTTTCAAAAGATGAGGAATACAATGCAGAAGAGACTGTACTGCTATTCAAGGAAAGACTGTGAGGTCACGTGAAACTTATCATCAGTGGACCCACAACAAGACAACCTGATGACTCCCTTTCTCAGGGTTTTACAAAGCATCCCCTTCAGCTTCCTCGACTTGTGGTCTGCAGTGCTGCAAGCCAACTTCACCCAAGCATTCTATTTAGAACTCCAGTCTGGAAGTCTTCAGAACTTCCTATATTCCTTCAGCACTTCCTATATGTATAAATATATTCTTTATTTCAGATATATGGATATACATATATATATATTTCCATACATTTTCTTTCACTCAAAACTTGAGCTCCATGGGAGTGATCAGGAATTCAACACAAAAGTTAGATATGACTAATTCAAATTCCTCCTTGTGAATAGAAATGTTTCAAACCTGCTTTCATGATGGATATTTCTTCACACTGTTGAATGACCTGAGTGTCATCTTGGAGGGGCAAGGGGAAGGTAACAGTAAACGCCTCATAGATTTCTTGTATTTCCTTTCTAGAGTAAAACAATCCTCCTTGGGGTTGAGTTTTTGGGTTTGAATTATTCATGGGAACTAGAAAACGAAAAACTTTTAAGTACAGTTGTCTCACATCATCATATGATTAGAGATCTCCTAAGGTCATCTTAGAAAAAATTCAAAACACAGTGTAAAAGAAACAATTGTGTAGAATGCGACTACGATGAAGACCCTGGGGGATTATCACAAGTCAGGCGCTTCCTCAGGAACCCAAAAAACTCCAGTTCCTTTGGTGCTGAGACAGCAACAATCACATGGGGTTCAGCCACCTCCCAGTGACCTAGATGAAGTCTTGAGGCAAGATTGAGTTCAAAGAGTAAGATGCAGTACAGAGCAGCCCAACTGATACAACTTTCAACGCACTGAACTAAAAACAAAAGCCAAAACAAACCACAACCAACCAACAGACCTATTTTTCAAAATGCATTAACACATGAATCAGTACCCTCGTCACACCTTGTTAATGGAGACTCCACCTCTCTTTACAGAGTCCTGTTCCACCCTTCACAATAGCATACCTGTCTTCAATTACAGAGACGTATGTACTTCCTTTTATTGACTGAAGGACAGAAAGTATGAAGAATTATCTTATTACTTCTATTAATAAATTAAAAACATAACACTGTGTTTTGGTATAAATGCTCTGTTCAGAGGAAATTCACAGCTTCCAGTGTTTCTGCTTTATTAGGGTGATTAGTAAAAAGAACTTGCTAGCTATTTAGTTTACTCTAACTTCAAAAAAAAAAACCAAAACCATGCCTCTTGAATAACTCCAATAACTTGGGAACAATAAAGGAAACAAGATTAATCAAATGCCTTCTTAAATGCCTACACATCCAGTTTCTATGCTGCCTTCAGACACAAGGGTGAACCATGCGCGCTGACTTCCCAGTGTTATGACCCATGAAGAATACAAATCTAAATTTCCTAAAATAAAAATATCACTGCATATCTGTTAAATAATAATAAACTTTTTTTAGAAATGACAAGTTAGCAAAAGTTGCTGACATTCAAGTACAAGAGAGAAACACAACTGTATTTCAAAGGTTATCAAAAAAGCATTTGCTTTTTCAGCTTCCACTCTATACTCATTCAAGTTTTACTGGATGAGGCTCTAGTTTGCCTAATTTCTTCAGTAGCCTGTGCTGTGTGATGATCCTTCTTTGATACAGAAGCTTTTGACAGCATTCTGGAAACGTGTCCCATAATAACAGCATAGGAAACCCTAACACACCAGGTGTGGCTTCAGAGATGGAGGCTGAGCCACCCAGGAAGTGCTCTTAATAACTACAGCAGCCTTCTGTAAGCTTTTGCCACTAAGGGTCTTTTGAACTAGATTTATACTGAAAAGCATCAGGGGACTGATGATAAGATGATAAGACAGAGGACAGATTTTTTGCCTGACCTGCTCTTCTGTTGTAGCAGTAGAATAAAAGATGTGCTTTGATTATAGTGAATGATTTTCATCTTCTTTGATACTTGGCTTCTCCCCTTTCTCTAGGTATCCCTTAGTTTATCTTTTCTTCCAGCCTCAAAATGCCTTTTTTTAAAAAAAAGTTTATTTCCAGAAAGAAACTCTCATTTAGTGTTAAAACTGTCATCTAAAAAATTCCTTGCAATGCTCTGGAGTGCTTTTTGTTTTGGGGAGCACAGGAAGCCTGGAGCTGCCCATTCTGCCAGTGGAGCTGTGCTAGTCCTGCCCTGTGCTGAGCCTCTGAGCACAGCCAGTCAGCAAGGCTCTGCCTGGAAGGTGAATCACATCTGCTCAGCCTCCCCTGTCCAGCATGCACCCAGCTCAGCAGCAACTGCTCCAGATCATGCTTTCCCATGTGGCTGCTTCTGCCTACACCATCCTGCTCAACACCAGCATTAATAATTTTGGACCTCTGGTATTTACTACCCTTGTCGAGCCCTTCTACTCTAAACTGCTTCTCCCTTACACATTGAGCTGCATCTAAAATTAGCCTGAAAAGCAGATCTTCATCTCAAAGCAACAGTACTCTCCCCACTTCCATTTTTTTCAAAGAAGACTGACTGCTGCTTTAGTTCAGGAATGTAGTGAATCCACATGCATTTTAGGTGGTAAAAGGCACAGGGCTTTCTTTGTGAGGGTGCTCTTGGCACAGTGACAAGGAGCTTTGCTGACCCAGAACAAGCTCAGTGTGTTATCATCTGGGGCAAGGACCACTGTGAAAAGCCAAAGGAGTCCCCAGCAGAGCAGCAACTCACAATAGCCTGCAACAACATAAAGTATTCCTTCCTGCTCACTCACATGGAGAGCCAGCACGTTCTACTGCAGGGCTTCCCAGGCGGTGCTGGGCACACATGAGCAAAGCTTGCCATGAGAGGAATGTTCCCTGCAGCAAATGTGTCCTCCACATCACTCTCCAAACCTCAGCCTGATGAGCAGGGTTAACTGCAGGTTGACAGCTTTCAAGTAATTACAGCCATTCCCAATCCAGTGCTAACTGGTATGACACTGGTCGTTCTCAACAAGAGAAGGCAGAAAACAAAGAAGAAAATACAGATTTTGATTAAAACTCTCTTCCCAATCTTCAAATTCTGCCTCTACTAGATGTTCTGTCCTCCACTACCCTTTTGACTAGACACCAAGCCTGGCTGATAAGAAAAGCAAAAGCCAGCATCTCTTTCATCCTCAGAAAACCACACTGATGCAGCCAGTTTTACTTGCTCTATTGTACAAACTCTATTTGCAATCTCTCTTGGTATATGCAGCCCACAAAAGAGCATGCGAAAGCTGCATGCTCATCTGTAGGACTGACGCCATGCAAATCCTTCCCATTGCCAGCAAGTTGTGAAACACAAAAGGCAGGATATCCTGGAAGTAGTAACATAAATGAAAAAAAAAAAAAAAAAATAGCCTGTGTTCTAGGAATAACTCACACAGGGATTCTTTAAGGGCAGAAGCTGATCCTGGAAAAAAGAAGTCTGATCCAGAGGAAGATACATTGTGAAGCCGCCAACAAATATCAGCATGTGAAGCACCACCAAGGATCCAGATTGCAACAGAGGGATCCAGGCAGATGAATGACAGGCAAGACACAATGCAACCCAGGAAGCCCATCCAGGTGACATGCTAACAACCTACACTGGAGCATTCATTATGTTCTACACTCTGCTGAGCTCCAAATGAATGCTATCCCATGCATCTGGGTCAAAATTAGACTGCCATTACATGCAACAGTGCAAAGAGGTGATATCGGCTATCACTGAACCAAGGTCTGCATCCCATTACTTGGTGTAGCCTGCAGCGCCCAGGCTCCACACCATGCCATTCCTGTCCCAGCTGGGTGGAAGCCCTTGGAAGACAGCCTGGTACCTGAAAAAGGAGAAATGCTCCTCAGCTCTGGGAAGACTTTTAGAAGCCCTTAATTCTCCTCCCACGTTTTCTTCTTGTTAGTATTGAAACAAAGACTTTGACAGCAGTATAATAATAGAGAAGGTACAATAGTTTTTCTTTACTTCCATAGGTACTAGTACCCATATAAGTTTTTAGCTTATATAGAAATACAGCGTAGTCTGAACACTTGTAGGAGATGCTTGAGAGAAGTGGTGATTTGTCAGAAAAAAGTAAAAAAAAACCTTGTTTTTCAACAAGGTAATTTAAAGTCTGCTAAAACACAAACTTCAAAAGTAAACAGCACCCCTACCAACCAGCAAATATTGTTTAAATGCTTGCTAATATTACTAGGCTAATTTTTCACAACATAAAATTGTTTTTTCTGAAAACGTGGTTATTACTTCACATTCAACTCAGTTCTCCTTTGTCTTTACATGTGTGACAGTTACACAGCTTTTCCTTACACAAAGGTCTGAAACAAAATAAAATTAAATACATGGGAAGAAAGTTCTCTTTATCACACAGATGTGCCTCCTTCATTGTCTGACTGGAGATTACTGGTTAGTTTTGTGGGTTTGCCTGCCTGTAAGACGTTCCTCACAAAATTAGGTCATGAATTTAAAATGAAGCAGCTGATCAAACTGAACAAAACAAAGCTACAGCAGCCTCACACACAGCTGCATCTTGCCCATTCAGATTTCTCCCTTAAGTATGTACAGTGGAGGAACTAATAGCTCCTTTTGAGAAGGCTCCTGTCTTACCTGGATCCCCTAAAAACTTCTTGGACATTTCCAACAAGATGACCAATGAAAATGAGAGGCTGCTAGAGAGTACATGCTGAGTCCTAGAAAAACATAAGCCAATTAGCTTTCATTAATTACCACTAACCACACCTTCGCACACCTTCAGAAGTCACTCCAAAATCTCTACCTGTCTTGGGGTGAAATACTTTACCCAAATTGCAAGGCCTCGCGGTCTTACACCCACAGCAGGCACACCCAGGGTCAGTGCCTGGACATGTACAGGGATCAGGCAGCATCTTCCATGGCTTCCAAGTNGTTCTACACTCTGCTGAGCTCCAAATGAATGCTATCCCATGCATCTGGGTCAAAATTAGACTGCCATTACATGCAACAGTGCAAAGAGGTGATATCAGCTATCACTGAACCAAGGTCTGCATCCCATTACTTGGTGTAGCCTGCAGCGCCCAGGCTCCACACCATGCCATTCCTGTCCCAGCTGGGTGGAAGCCCTTGGAAGACAGCCTGGTACCTGAAAAAGGAGAAATGCTCCTCAGCTCTGGGAAGACTTTTAGAAACCCTTAATTCTCCTCCCACGTTTTCTTCTTGTTAGTATTGAAACAAAGACTTTGACAGCAGTATAATAATAGAGAAGGTACAATAGTTTTTCTTTACTTCCATGGGTACTAGTACCCATATAAGTTTTTAGCTTATATAGAAATACAGCATAGTCTGAACACTTGTAGGAGATGCTTGAGAGAAGTGGTGATTTGTCAGAAAAAAGGAAAAAGAAAAAACCTTGTTTTTCAACAGTAGTAATTTAAAGTCTGCTAAAACACAAACTTCAAAAGTAAACAGCACCCCTACCAACCAGCAAATATTGTTTAAATGCTTGCTAATATTACTAGGCTAATTCTTCACAACATAAAATTGTTTTTTCTGAAAACGTGGTTATTACTTCACATTCAACTCAGTTCTCCTTTGTCTTTACATGTGTGACAGTTACACAGCTTTTCCTTACACAAAGGTCTGAAACAAAATAAAATTAAATACATGGGAAGAAAGTTCTCTTTATCACACAGATGTGCCTCCTTCATTGTCTGACTGAAGATTACTGGTTAGTTTTGTGGGTTTGCCTGCCTGTAAGACGTTCCTCACAAAATTAGGTCATGAATTTAAAATGAAGCAGCTGATCAAACTGAACAAAACAAAGCTACAGCAGCCTCACACACAGCTGCATCTTGCCCATTCAGATTTCTCCCTTAAGTATGTACAGTGGAGGAACTAATAGCTCCTTTTGAGAAGGCTCCTGTCTTACCTGGATCCCCTAAAAACTTCTTGGACATTTCCAACAAGATGACCAATGAAAATGAGAGGCTGCTAGAGAGTACATGCTGAGTCCTAGAAAAACATAAGCCAATTAGCTTTCATTAATTACCACTAACCACACCTTCGCACACCTTCAGAAGTCACTCCAAAATCTCTACCTGTCTTGGGGTGAAATACTTTACCCAAATTGCAAGGCCTCGCGGTCTTACACCCACAGCAGGCACACCCAGGGTCAGTGCCTGGACATGTACAGGGATCAGGCAGCATCTTCCATGGCTTCCAAGTCCTGCCCAGGCAGGGCAGGAAGGGCAGACCCTGATGCTAACCAGTTTTGCATAAAAGCAGTCAAAATAGCATTTTTCTTCTACTACAGTCTTCAAGTGGCTCCACTTGCTAGGGTCCCTTTGGTCCTCTCAGCTCCTCAGACCTTCCCACCTTGGCATCACCCCTCAGTCTCCATGTGTTTCTCAAGAAGGAGCTCACCTCAAAATATTCATCCTCTTCCCGGTAGTTTCCCGCTCCCCTGCTTCTACCTCCTCCCTAGGGCTAAAGCAGCAGAGTCACTCAGTAAACATGCCAGTGACATGAAGTGCCTTTTGTCTGCCCTCTTCTCTCCCAAAGGGATTTGTAAAGAGACCAGGATTAATACTGAAAACAACTCATCTCAAACAGCTGTTTTGGGGTTTTTTAACCATATAAATTTCCACTTCCATCCTATGTACTCAAGCAGTCAGTACTTATTACTCACTCGAAAACCCAAGCTTTTAAACAACAACAACAATCTAAAAAATCAGGAAGTAGTAGAACTGCATTTTTTGTAAGGCATAAAAAACCATTTTCCTTCTAAAGAGGTCAGTAACTGATCCCAGACTATAACAGAAGCTGCAAAGGGCACTTTAAAAACAGTCTATGAACCAGCTTTACGCAATATAACCCCAGTAGGCTGACTACTACATGAACAGACACAGAACTCTGTAGCAAGAGAAACAAAGAAGCTAAACTCCAACACTTGCTAAAATAAACTATTTTCAGTTCCAAGTTAAAAGAAATCTGATGTAACATTTGACAAAAACACATACATGTATACAAAACTGGAAAAAGCTGCAAGGATTTAAACTGGAAGAGAATAATCTGTAAGAGTATATGGTCAACACATTATTTATGTTTATCATTGCTGCTTTGGTCTTGAATATATATAAATTTAGCACATAACCCAGAAATACCCATAGCATCAGACGTCATATCATCAAAAGACTGCATGTTCATTGACAATAGAAAAGATTCCTACAGCCATCAGAAAAGCAGCTACTTAGACCACTGAACTGTAAAAAAACATGTTCTGTGGGTGTTGACCTTTTGAGCAAGACATGACTTGTACAGCACGATAAAAGGCTAAGAAACTTCATGGCTAAGATTCCTCTCCCTGGGTTAGTAAGAAAAAATCTTTTTTCTTTGAAAGGATGTAAAACTTTACAGCAAAACATAAAACAAGATCTAAAATTTGTTTCAGATTATCATCAGAATATGACACAAAAGGTATTTCAAAAAACATCCGTCCCCTAAACAAAGCTTAAAATTTGTTCTTGCATAAATAATCTAAAAAAATACTAAGGTGTAAGACTTTTTCAAAAGCCCATAGTGCATGTCCAAACACCCAAAGAAAAAAAATTTTAATAGAAGACATTCATGCAGTGAGCCAAACAATATCTCAAGGTCTAAATAATCCAAGATTGAGTGTCTGACCACAACTAACTTCAGGTTTTTGAGAAGATTCAAGAGTACTGTAATGGGCTGACAACCGAAGACAGAGATCATTCCACCACCTGCAAAACTGCAAGTGTACAGAAGAAACAGGAGTGCTTTGTTCCAAACAGCTCCAATTCAACACAACTATGACAGCCCATCTCTCTCCTGTTTCCCAAGAACTTCGAAATTTGAAGCAATGCTCTTAACCACAGCCAAAAGAAGATCAGCTACTAAAATCTGTAAAAACCATTAGAGGCTCTATTTTGGAAAAAAATCGGAAGAGGACTAACGGGCCCAGCAGCACAGCCATTGAAAAGCAAGCCAACAAGTACAAGAGAAGGAGAAACAGCATCATTTCTGGCATGTCCACATAAGTAACACTCCTTGCTGTACAGCAGAGAGATAAAATGCTCTGCAAAATGCCATTTGTGTACACAAGCACCTGCCATAAAGGCTGCCTGCATGAACACTGCCACGGCTTTAAAGCAATCAGCAAACAATGAAAAAATAACTCAATAGGAGCCTAGAAAATGAGACAACTATTTATATAATCAGTTTTCCTATCTTTGTAAAAGATTCCAGGTAACAAAAACAAAAAAAAACAAAAAAAACCAACCCCAAACCCACAAAATAAACTCATTCTCACCCCCAAAACCACCACATTTACTAAACCGAAGTGTTTTTATCTTTACACAGTAATAAAAGGCCATATTAGCCTAGGGCCCTCTGAAGTCCATGATCTCTTACAATCCTACTCTATGACTCTGTCCTTGTGTGTGACTCCACCTGGGTGTCCCTGCCCACAGCAGGGGGTTGGAACTAGATCATCTTAAGGGTCTTTTCTGACCCAGGCCATTCTTTGTTTCTATGATTCTATTACATTCCCTACATATACTCTTTATGTCTGTATTTCTCTCTGTAAAGGTCTCTGGAGGTATTTTTATAACTTTTGGTAGAGGCAATGAAGGTTACCCAGGTCTAAGAGACTGCAAGAAATGTTGTGGCTTCCTGAGAGAGGGTGAGCTGAACGGCAATGATTTATCACCCCTCATCTGCCTCCCCTCATCTCTGCTACTCAACCTCTGCAGCACGGATATGGAAAAAAGAAAGGTGATGGGATTTGCTGCTTTCTGCAGAGCCAGCAGTTTGCACTGTGGTGTGAAGGAGCCCCATGACCATCAGCATTGCTGGGAAGGGTGCAGAAGACGCAGCCATTAAGATTTCCTCTTTTCAGGGTCCAGCAGGCAACTACCTCAGCCCAACTGCTCACAAAACTGGAACCCAACAGAGTTGTTAAAATTGAAGTAATCAAAAACGTTTGTCAGATTCTTCATTCCTGAATGCTCTGCTCCCTGTCCTGGAAACTTTGCAGTACGTAAGCAAGGCCAACAGCACAAGAGGTTACCGCATACTGTTAAACCTTGAATTGGATGAGCAGCTACAAAGCATCCCTCCCCCAAAACTCTCCAATGCCTCCCATAAAACAAGCAGAGTGCCACAATAAGCAGGTTTGGTGTGCCTGCACACAGTACTCACCCAGACAAAAGGAGACACAGCAAAACTGTCTATCTTTGGCACCAAGGACACTGTGAAAGAGTTTTATTGCTATCAATTCCCCCACTACCGAGCAGTTGTGATGGGCTGCACTTGAAGAAATCAGGAAAGAGCAAAGCTCACATGTGAACTTGGAAGGAGGTGTCATCAGCCAGCGGATGAATTTTCCTTAGGCATGACCTCCTTCACAGGTCATACCTAAGGACTGGAGAAGGACATGCTGTCCTCCTACAGACAGCTTCTTCCTAAACATGGCTACTACAGTATCACCTTATAGCTGGGCTCCTTTGGATCTGGAACACTGAGAATGCACCTGACATGATCAAAACCTTGTTGAGGACATGGCAATAAAGACAGGATAGCAGATGAGAGGGATGGAGCTCTGGACCATACAAATCACGAGCTGAACTTGCTAAAAAAGCAACAATATTTCCATGGCTTCAGCTCAGGCCTGAAGGATCCATAGAAACATTTGGATATAATTCAGAAAGTTGCCTCTATTTTTGTAAAATAGAGCCAGAGATCTTGCTAATATTGAAGAGATTTTTGTGAACAACTGGCTTTGTTAAATTCTCTACTTCTCTTTTTTCTCCACGAATTTCAAATCAGTCTGCTAAGTCTTGTGAATTACAAGGAAAACAAATTTGCCCGTGAAACAATTATCCGCTATGTAAATAATACTCTTCATTAAACTGTCTGTTTAACTACCTTTGCAAAATAAATTCAGCAAGCTCTCTTATGAGATGCTGCTTTTAAAAAAAAAAGTGTTCTTTTATGATAACTAAGGCTTTCTGTTGCACATTTACAAATCCAGGGTTCATTTAGACTTTCTGCTCAAGCCTGAGGATTTATCTTTTAATTTCTCTGAGAGTAGATCAAGCCCCAGGAGATGCACATATGGATGTGGCCACCCCAGTTCTGGTAGTGCTCATGACACCTCCATTCGGCACTGCCAGGACCAGATCCCAGTTTGGAGACCGGCCACATTCTGCACAGCAGCAGCACTACAAGCTGTGCATACAAAAAGTGAAATTTAATTCCAGATGCCTCATCCATCTCTCGTTTCCTGGAGCAAGCAGAAACTGCCCCTTCATCCACACACTTGCAGAGTGAGAAGAAACATTGATGAAGGTCCCTTGGCTTGCCAGAAGTGCTTCAGGAGTGACACAATGCCTGGGTATGACTTGCAGCGCAGCCACAGCAGCCAGACACCAGCCCACACTTAATCAAGCGTTCATGCATGCCCTGCTACTGACAGTAGCTGCAATTTAGCTCGCAGTGCTCACACATGCCTACAGGAGCACCGCATGTGCAGGTTAAATGTCAACTGGCTGCAACTCCCTTTTCAGCAGGAAAGGTCAGCGTGCAGCAGGGAGTCCCAAACCACCAGTGCAAGGCCAGGCTATGCTGTTGCCAGATGGCAACAGGCTTTGCCTTGGAGCTGCAGCACCATGGCACAGCAGCAGGACCAAACCAACCGAGCCCTCCTCAGCCTCATCGCTCCCTGCTGCATTTCTGTACGCAGCTCAACAACAACAAAAAAGCAAGAACTCGCTTTGGCTCAAGCAAATTTTTTGAACAGGCATTCTAAGATGGTCACTTATCAAACGACAGCTTTAGCATGCTCTCCCCAATAAAATACATATATTAACTCTGTATGGTCATTACTTACAGAAACCATTCTACTAGAGACTAAACTGCCCACAGATTTATCGGTCCTTTCCTTCACATCAGAGCCTTTGTAAAAACAATGAAGGCTGCTGATGCTTCACATTCAGTTTTGCAAAACTGCTGGTTTTGTTGGGGTTTTTTAGGAAGAGGGGAAGATTCATCCACAGACATCAGTTCAAAAACTACATTTTTCCTGTATGTGCTTTATATTGATATAGTATCTTCTCAATACTTCAGAAACACAAGTCACTGTCACTAGTATTTACTACAAATGTAAGACAGTCATTCCAAGAAATAACAAAGTAGAAACTTAAATAGATGGTAAGATATGTTAAAATGTTGTCATTTTAAAATGCCTCAGCATACTTTAAAAAGTTGATACAAAATAAGAAACATATGATATTTATTGAGGTTTTTTTTTAGTAAGGAATTTAGAAAGTCCTTTTTAAAAGTGTTTCAGACCCAAAGATGCTGTAACACTAGGACACAAGTTATGAAGCCACACACAGAGTAGATGATGAATACCTCAGGTTTTATCCCTCTGATTTTCCTTGTTTAAATCACAGTATGGCCCTACACCTACATTTCCTACAGTATTACAGGTTATACTCCTAAACCACAACATTTTGCTGTCAAATCAGTAGTTTGCCTCAACACTAATTATTTTAAAACCAAATGCCTTAAGCTGTAACATGAGATGACCAGCAACTGAAAGATTCTAGGACTTTATCACAGAAACTGCCACTCTTTTGAGGACTGAAATCACTTTTTTCCACATATACTCAAGCCCAAATACAGACAGCAACTGAAGAAATCATCAAGCTCAAGCCCTTGTGTGAGAACAAGTAAAACGATTTTGAGGAATGTTTTTAATATATCCTTAACACAAGTCCTGTTTGACTTTCAAAAACCTTGGCAGAATTGAGATTGCAAAACCTCAGTCTCCTTCAGTTTTCCCTAAGGCATAAGAGATTTTAAGAACTTCCATCAAGTCTTTGGTGCAAACTAGTTTCATATTTTTCAATACAGTCACTGACAGAAGAACACAGACCACTTCTCACAAATTTTAAGACTGTAGAATCTTCCTGCCCCATCATCTTATCTCTTCCTGCTGGAAATGAGCTTGTATAGCCTTTGTGGAACACACTTTCCAAACACAGTCTCTGCAGATACGTTTTCTAAGACCTTCCCAAGCCCTGGTGACCATTTCTGGAGAGAAATTTCCAATGGAGACATTGGAATTTATCTTTCTTAACAGGCTGTGGCCAAACCTGGACACATTATTCTGTTAACTTAAGCTACACCAGTATGAAAAGCTAACTTCTGAACTTCAGCAGTACTGCACCCCTGTGCTTCTTGTGATCCCACATAACCCTCAGATCTGCTTCCATGGCGCTGCTGCCAAGCTGACTCTACCCACCTGCATTATGCGATCTTCTTCCAGAAAATAGTATCTTGTTCTCATTTACTGCTTTCAAACTTATCAAAAACCTCTTGTCTTCCAGAGCAGAGCATCAAAACCACAGTCTGAAAGCCTTTCTCGGTCTCCTTCAGATTTTGTGCTAATTCTGTTGATCAAAGACACAAATGACAGCAAGCACAAAGGTGCCAGAACTGCCCCCGGCACCATTGAAACTGACTTCCAGTTTGATGGTGACTCATAATCATTTCCTGAGAATTATCACCTAGAGTTGCTATCTCTAGACCTTTGGTTCAGCTATTCTCAAACACTTACTTCAAATGAACAATTTTCCTAAGAGCAGCCCTGCTGGGTCAGATGGCAGGTCTGTTGTCTACACTATGTCAATGCCTGAAATTAATATAAAAATTTGATAGATAATTGGCAGTACTTTCCCAGTCTATTGTCCCAGGCTCCATGCTTAGCTTGGTGACTCCCTGAGCTACTTGAAGTACCCTGCACAAGTCAGCCTTAGTGGATTTTTCTTTCATTAATTTGTCCGTCTGCTTTTCAAGTCCCTGTAAACTTTCAACACCAACATGTTCAGAAAGGATTTCCAAAGCTTAACCAACCACACATTGGGTCAAAACCAAAAACACACTCCTTTTTGTTCATTTTGAACCTGCCAGCTTAATTGCATGCTTTCACGTTTTGTAGTGGTAAAAAGTTAGTCCCTACTCAACTTTGCCACATCACTCATATGATTGTCAAAATTTCTAAAACCTGAAAGCTTTCCTCAGACCAGTGTTATCAAATACCACAAAAATACAAAGGCTATATTGGGTCACAAAGCCTTCTCCACCCTGGCAGATCAGGCATAAGGAAGCACTATTTCACCTTCCTTATGAGAACATTATTGTTAATGGGTCAAAATACTGACCCATTATCAAAACAAAGGCACATGGCAATGCCGGAGGCTGAAGGACACAGTACTTAGTGCAGATTACAGAGGAATGCCCACTCTGACTAGAAATAATGGGGGTGGGGAAATTAGTCCAACTTAGAATTTCTGCAAACTAATACTGACATGGTTTTAATTCAGAAAGCTATTCAGCCTCGCAGGAAAGTTTACTGCCTTTATGTCTGCACTGCTGGCTTTATAGTTTTACAGTCAAAGGCATAACCGTACCTTCACTAAATAGTTTATTAACTTAGACACATTAAAAACACATCCACTAAAAATACAGTCAAACTAAATCTTAAATTTCTGTGTTATTAAAAGCAACATCACAAAGGTTTGGAACTTGTGCTCTGATAATTCTGATATTTACTCTCCCACTTCAACAACACCGAGATCTTTCTTTTGCAGTTATTTTATAGACCATACATTTAAGAGTTAATTTGTGTGTTAGCAGTTTTATTATATTTTAAAAAATACTGCAAGATATTTGCTCATACTTTAAAATTTTCAAAATGAAGATTTTAAAAACTAAGATTTCTATTTTTGTTAGGCTTTTTTTCACTAAAAAATTAAGTTTAAAAGCACAGATGCCATTTAACTCACGAGTTCATCTCCACCCTGTTAATCTGTCACACTTGCAACAGAAGGAAGACTCAGTCCCTCGGCCAACCTTTGTACTCGGATGGCTGTGAACCCAGTGCATAGGCCGCCTCGCAGCCCGGAGATGCCAACTGAACTGTAAGAAATTAGGTCGCCTCAAAGGTCTGTTCCCTCCGGGAGCACGACAGGGCACAAGTCACGACATACTACTTCTCCGCACCTCTGCAAAAACTGCGCTGACAGTCAGCAGTATTCGCTGAAACAACAGATAACAGCCATCCTTTTACAGAACCAGTCACCTATGAGCTCAGCTACCTCCATCCTACAGGCCTGTGGTGGCATTTACGAGTTCAGACCCTGAGAGCCAAGTATTAGACAAGCACCAATAATATATTTGTTGCACTGCAAGTCGTATTCTAGACCATTAAAGGGACGAACCCTTTTAAGTTTTCCTATTCAGTAATAAATGCAAGTTACAGGAATGGGGTTTTTGGTTGTACATCACAGTGACACATGCGGCTCTCCGAAACTGCAGCCTGCAAAACTACTTCAAGCAGAAATACTCCTGAAAATGTTTTTCCACTGAGCTACCAGTCATACTGCGTTCAGCCAGTAAAGGCTCTAAAAATTTTATTTTCTGTGACAAGAACAATCTCACCGGCACAGAAATGTTTCTAAAGCAAGGAGCGGAGCTCAGCTGTAACTCCGGGGGAATAGGATTTCACAGAGGAGACGAAAAAAAAAAAAAAAAACCAAACAAGCCCACAAAGGAAAGAATTTCCCATGTCAGTTAATCTAAGGAAGTAAAGCACAGTCCAGAGGGATTCTGACCGCACTTCAGCGGGAAGCCCCGGCTCCGGCAGGTCCGTCCCGCGGTGCGCTGGCGGGAGCGCTCACCCGCCGAGGGCCCGGCCCTTGCCTCGATCGCCCCGATCGCACCTGCCCGGGCGGGAGGGCGGCGGGGCAGCCGAGGGGCAGAGCCGCGGCCGGGCCGGAGGGCCGGCGCCTCCCGCCGCGGAGAGGAGGGGGCGGCGGAGGCCGAGCGCCCACGTCCTTACCTGCTGATGGAGGTGGTAGTGCTGCGCTCGGCGCCTCGCTCACTGCCAGCCCTGCTCCTGCTCCTGCTCCTGCCGCCGCCGCTGCTGCGCTGCGCTGCGCTGCTCTGCACCGCCCCCGCCGCCCGGCACGGCACGGCCCGGCCCGGCCCGGGACGTCACC
>VZRR01002980.1:61845-145479 GCA_013398015.1 Oreocharis arfaki
GGCGGTGGCAGCTGGGGAGGCCGGCCCGGCCTTCCCTCCGCGCCGGGGTTGCTTGACAGGGAGCGTCGGCCCCGCGGCCGTCCCGGCGCCCCGCGGGCACAGCGAGCTCGCAGCCCGCGCCCGCCGCGGCAGACGTGGTGCGCATGGTTATTTTGTGCGAGTTGGCTCTCTTCCTCTGATTTTCACCAATGCGATTACATTAAGAGTTATTCTGGGAGCTGTCTTTGTCTTTAATGAACATCGTCCCATAAAGAAAGGTGCCGAGCTGGTGGCGGCTCTCCTGCTGCACAAACCCAGGAAGTCAGAGGCTGGTTCAGCCCGGTTCCTCCCCCAGGCTCCCCCTGGCCCTGTGCTGTCCCTGCCGTGTCCCCAGGATCCAGCCTTGGCGGATGTTACATGGGTGGGAGCAGCGATGGTCGTACCCTTGCTGAATGGCAGAACAGCATCGTCTGCCCCAGCCCTGTGCCCCCCGTACCTCCTGCAAGGCAGCCCAGGGCCAGCCTCGGCTCTGCGGGATTTCCCTGGCATGTGCCTACACCCAGCTATTTATCCCTGTGGCTGGTGCGCTGCTGTGACCTGGGAAGAGTGGCCCAGCTGGACGGCATTGCATCATGCTCAGCCAGGGTGTCACACCGCTCATGCTACTCACAACCACCCCTCCCATGCGGCAGCTTTGCGTCGCCTCCCTGTCCCCTGGCTTGACCACGATTCATTCCCAGCGTCGTCAGCTGGTTTGTCAGCCTCCCCATAGCGCTGTGCTTCTCTCCGCACACTACTACGTGAGTAGCACAACGACCCCGACTGTGTGTGCAAAGCCTCCTTGTTCTCCACCTGATGGTTCGTTCTTGCGTATTTTGCTGTCAAACAAAGCGGTTCTTACGTCAAAATCTTGTGTTTTACTTGACTTTGCAGCCCTAGCTACCTTTCTTTAAGCAAGGTGTGCTTCACTGCATCCTTTTTGAGTGTTCGGACAACATCAGGGACATTGTGGGTACAGCCACTAGCTGATAAAGAATTTACACGAATTTCTTCCAGCCATAGCTGCCTCTGTAGATGAGACAGTCATGACAATGCCTTGGCCTCTTTTAGAGGACAAAGAGAAATCCCACGGGCTTCTCTAGGGAGAACCTAGAGAAACTTGGGGGTTCTGTCAAGGATCAGAGTGGATGTACACATGGAAGGAAAATGGCAGTACATAAGGTGCATGAGTAATCCTGCATCCTGGGCAGAGCATGGGTGGAGTTAAATCCTGTGTCCAGATTAACATTCCTACAGCTCCTGAAATGTGCTGTGAGCTTGTTTTGGTTTATAAAACATTGCACATGCCTGCGAAGTGGCAAGGTGAATTTGATGGTTGCATCTTCACTTGACATAATTTAGAATGTTTAACAATTTGGACAAATCAAAACATTGTATAACTTCTAGAGAATGGAAGTTTGTCTTTGGCATTACCTTTCAGCACAGTACTTTGTACAGTCAGCCTTAGTTTTATTTGTAAAAGAGAGATAAGGATAATTGTTATCTGGGAAAAAAAAAAAAGTGAATGGACAAGTGAATGAAAATGTAAATTTGGTGACTGGCTAAAACCACCTCTTAGAAAAACAGGATATAATGTCAGGAAATGATCAACAAAATACTTTCAGTGTAAACAATCCAAGCAGTGCTGAGCACTATCTCACCCTCTGATGTGCCTCTCGCTCATCGGAAGAAGCATGTCTCTACTCTCTCCCCTCTTTTCTCTCTGGGAAATTTAAAAATAACCCAAGACACAGCAACATCTGTTCTGTGAATCTTCAGGGAAAATACAGGAAAGCTCTCAAGTGAAATCTGAGTGCAAGAACTTCAACCTAAGCAAAGGGGGGGGGGATGGAAAGAGAAAACAAGGCAAAACATGTTTTACTGTACTCCTTGCCTGTATGTAAGGAGCATTTCCAGTTTCATTCCTCGGAAAATTGGATCAACCTCTGTCATTTCAGGCTAACCAAGACTTTTGAGAACACCAGAAACAACGCAGATGGGTTGGAGCTGCCAACCACTCTTTAATAGCTGTATAAGGACAGATGCAGTTGGAGGCTGGGAGGGAGAGCAGAGTGCCTTTGGCATCACCCTGTTCCTCCCACACCTCAGTGCACCAGGCGGGGCAAACAGCAGCGGAGAAGCCTCCATTCGCAAGTGATAACGCACAGAGGTGGCGTGCCAGCGCTGCTGAACTTGGGGCAGGCTCACACTGTGCACACCACAACAGGGATGGCTCTTGGGAGGAACCAGAGCTATATTAGCACCATCTTAAATGTGCAAACGCCGTGTTCTGGATGGCCTGCCAGGAATTCCATGGGCATTCCAAAGGCAGAAAGATCGACACTACAAGACAGTATGACATTTTGACATTTGACATGCACATGCACCTCTTGCAGCCCTGCTGCAAAGCACTGACAATACTCCAGATGTCCAAGGTGTCTTCATTCACCCAGATATTAAAATTTGAACATTTTAATACAAATGCATGTTGTTATGGATAGTAAACATCTTTTGTCATTAAAGTTGCCACATATTTTTTAAAAAGATGTGTTAGTTGTAGGAACCACCATATTTTGTCAGAGCTGTTGAACAGTAGCTTGGATGAATGAGCAGGTAAAGGACCCCAGAGGATTTCTCAGAAAGCTCTGAGAAGATATTGCATTTGTATTCATAGAAGCACAGAATTATTTGGGTTGGAAGGGACCTTAAAGATCATTTAGTTCCAGCTGCACTGCCATGAGCAGACACCTGCTTGACCAGGTTGCCCATCCACCCTGGCCTTGACGAATGGTAGTTTGAAAAGATGAGCAGGTAAAGGACTCCAGGCAACTTCTCAGAAAACTCTGAGAGGATATTACATATGTTTTCATTTCAAAGAATATCATACCATGTCCTACTTAAATTCAATGAAAGTGAATTCTTATGTATAACTCGGTGGATCAAACTTCAGGCTATTCAGTATAAACAGGAAAAGGTAAAGGCTCTCACACCTGCATGATTAGAAATTTCACTCCTGAGATGGTTGTTCTTAAGTGTGTAATATCATGACTGCTCAGTTTCTCTCCCCACATTTTATGATGAAAAATTAAATGCAAAAGTCAGGTTTGACATTGATTACAAGCCTTTACTATATGCACCTCTCCAGGCGGAAGGCTTGTGTTTGAATCATGTTGTTATTAGCTGGCTTTCTCTGTGGATAACACACAGCTACAACTGTTTTACACATCCCATGTAATGGGTAAAGTTCTGCCTGTAAAAATGTCCATGGGCACTGACTTAAGTCACAGCCAATGACTTAATATGAGGCCAGAACTTCATTTACTTTATGCAGTTTTGTTGGCAAACTCTAAGTGAATATGGATGTGGTGTAATGACACTGTATCTGTGGCATGTGGTCACGGTAAAATACCTCACGGCTTGCCAGCATCAACTCTTGGTGTTTCCTAACAGCTGAGTATTCTGGTTTAGCACTTAATATACTCCCCAAAAATTATTTTATAGTTTTACAATCAGTTTCTGATAAAAACTAAAGTCACTGGTTATATAACAGTTTTGGAATTACCCATGCAGAGTTTGCAAATGTGGCTATTGAAGCTGCCAGCACAATTTATCTATTATTTGTCTGGATAAAGAATAGCTTGCTCATATGTTTGCAAAAGAACATTTCTAACTGGCTCAAGGTTTAGCAGCTTATGTTCAGAGACAGAGAAAGAACAAGAAAATTTGCTGGGATTTTAGCAGTAGTAGATGACGTTCCTTCCAGGATCAGTCTTTGATTTCTTTCCAAGCAGGCTTACTCAAGATAAACACCATTCATTTCCTTATCATGTTAATTATGTACTGGAAATAAATGTGTAAGTCTTATTTTATCTGCTCCTTTTCACTTAATGTTATGTGCACATACATAATTCTCCAATTTTGACAGTAGTGAAATGAAGCTTTTTTTTCCTCTCTTTCCTGCAGAGTTTACATGAACATCTGTTTTGACTATGCCTGATTTTTTTTTTTTTAATATTCCAACTTTTCCACAGGCTTTCTGTATTTCAACAGCTTCATACAAGTTACAAAAAATTTTAGACATTATGTTTTAAGGTAAGAGTTCCTATTTAAAATCTTCCTGTTTCATTTCGATTCATGCATAGTTGCTTCTTTGACAACATGTTAGTTTAGGAAGGTTGATGGTTTTGCATTTTCATCCCTAGCAATGTGTGACTGGTTTCTGAAGCTGTTTTTGACTGGGAGTAAGTCTCTTGGACTGGCCCCATTTTTCAATTTCCTCTCCTTAAAGGATAATTCAATTAGGCAAATAGATTATTTTGAATTGTGGGTAGCTCCAGAGAATGAGGCTTGCATAAATAATAGCATGAAAGGAGGTAAGGGGAATCCCTGACTTGTGAACTTGTAATCCTTCTGAAGTCCACTGCTTTTTGTTTTACTTTTGTGAGCGGATTGCTTTTATAAACACAAATGGTGAAGACAGGAAAATGAGATTACAGTACCCCAGAGTAGCTGGAAGATATTCCTGGAGTGATCCCAGTATTTGAAGACAGATGGATTCCATTCCTGGTACAACACGCCCCATGTCTCTGGGGAAAGAATTTTCTTTTGTTTCTGCTGAAGCTTCTCTCTGGCAAAGATATCACGGGCCCACTCTCATGCATATTTTAAAGGAGAATGGGCCCTGCCGGTTAAGATACATCATCTGGAGGACAGGGAGGAGCTCTAGTGTAGGAAAGAGAAAAGCCTTGCAGAATAACACACAACAGCAATTACCATAGGGTTGGCTTTTTTAAATTTTAGTTTCCGGCCCCACTCCCCCTTGATGCACTCTGTGATCACCTACATGGAATTCCTTTTTGGTGATGAACAGCAGTTGTCAATAAAATAACCACAGGTTCATCTGAAAACCAAAAGTAGCCTGCAGTAAATAGGTAACCTGTGGATGTCAGGAATTGGGCTGTCCTTCCTTCATGGAGCAGGGGCTACTCACCTGCAGTTAAATGAACTTTAGTATGGATTCAGGACTGAGATCATGGTACTGAGAGCTTCTCACAATTCTTGCCAAAGGGAATTCTGTGGGGTTATTAACTAATTTGTAAATCTTTCTGTAAAAGCCACTGTTCATCTAGTCTGTTCCTGAACAATTACATCCTGTTAAACATACCTTGAGGACTTTTTTTTCCATCCCATTTTAGGCATTTTTAACTTTAGTTTTTGAGCAAGTCTTGGGAAAGAAAAGTTTAAGAGGAATAAGTAATCCCTTTGAAATTCTAACACACCTTTGGGCAGGGACCAGAGGAGGTCTAGCAATAACCTAATTCACAATTCTTAGCTACATGTTGATGTAAGAAGCAAGAAAAAAAAATATACATGAGAAAAATGCTGAAAAGGAAGATTGCTAATGCTGCTGAGGTAGGAATGCAAAGCTCCTTGCAGGCACTTCCCTCCTGTCTGGCCTTCAGTTATCACTGTGGGGTTATTATACAGAACAGAGAGAGTTTAATTTACATTGCTTGTTGAATAAATCCACTCTCAAAGATGTGAACTCTGTTGTTGCTATCTATCTGGGCAAACCACTCAACAAACTTGCTGGGGAACCACTGATTACTGTATGAAGGAATAATAGTACTCTTTTGCCAGAAAAATAGGCTGCCAAAGCAGCACATTGTTTCAGCTCTCTGTTCCTTTGCAGCACAGTTACACGTGCGCTTGAATGCTACCAAAAGCACAGACAGACTAAAGTTGCTTCCCCATACCCTTCCCATATGTGGGATAACTGGATTATCTTAAACCTCACCCTGAGTGCTTTCCTGCTGGTCAGCAGCCCTTGAGCTGGGTTTTACACCCACACTTAAATTCCACCACCAGCTCTTCAACCCCTTGTGGTGGGACTTTAAGCGCAAGATAAGGCAAACTTCACTGAGAAGTTAAACACTCACCGTAGCATGGCGTTCTCTCCTGGCATGCTTATTTGGCCCAGAGAGTGCCAAATTGTCCAGTTCTGACTCAGTTACTAAATGTGCTAATAATCTGAATCACCTATCTGTTAACAAACAGTTCTAGAAATTGCACTACTACTCAAATTATTCCAGAAAAATAGGTATCAAAAACTGCTGCATTTTGCTTTCAGTTGCTTAGACCTCCAGTAAACTTTGGCTGCCCAGTTTAAAGTTTTCCAAATTAGGTATTTGCTGCAAATGGAATGCTAGCTAAAATGGTTCTGCTCACACTGTTAAAGAACAGTAATATGGATTATACTTTCTAATAAAGCTGCCTAGAGACTTGTAGCATAGTTTTAAATTTGGCAAGCAAGTTGTGTTTTATGCCAGAGATGTGCCTTTAGCCAACAGTCTTGAAATGCAACCAAATGTAGTGAAGCTGTGAACTTCTGATGAGCATCAGCTGCGGGCTGGCCTTGACCCCCTGTAGCTTCATTCTCAGAGCAGCACACCTGGAACTGCAGCACTCCTGCTGCAGCAGTGTCAGCCAGGTGTCACACCAAGGTACAGGAACTCAGAGCAAGCTCATAGAATCAGAGCGGCCGATGTCAGAAGGGACCTCTGGAGGTCATCTGGTCCAATCCCCTGCTCAAGCAAGGACACTTAGAGCCAGCTACCCAGAACCATGTCCAGACAGCTATCTCCAAGGATGGAGACTCCACAGCTTCTTGGGGCAATCCATGCCAGTGCTTGGTCACCCTCACAGTAAAAACGTGTTTCCTGACGCTCAGAGAAAACCTCTTGTGTTTCGGTTGGTGTCCGTTGCCTCTGGTCAGTTCGTCACCAGCCTCCAACCAGATACTGTACCCTGGATCAGATGTTCAGCTCTTACTCAATACATCTCACTGTCTGCTCATCTAGCCCATGCTTCCTCAGCTTCTCTGCTGATGAAGTTGGCAACACAGGATCATACAGGGAAAAAGACAGCAGTGGCTATTTTTCTGCAGTGTACATTGAAGAACTGAGCTTAGAGACATGATAAAAGATTAACAGATATAAGAGCCAAGAGAGACTGGGAGAAGAGTGAGTACACAAGGGATCTCATCAGGGGTTTGGAAGGACAGAAAATGGCTAGGGACAAGTGGTGCTTGGGTAAAATCTGTAACAACCACCAGAACAAGGTCTCCCCTCACATGTTTTCATCTAGGTAAGCAAGAAAATGACAATACACTATGACCGCTTACGGAGTAACAGAAACGAGAACTGTAGAAATAGTTCTGTGAGTTGACCATCATATACTGACAATGGAAGTCAGAAAATCCAAAGTGTGCACAACGCAAAATACACATTAAGCAAGACAAATACAAGCACCAAGAAGGTAGGAAGCATCCAAAAATTGTTAAATTGTCCAAAGAGTTTTTAGTGGACTAAAGTCCACTTGCATGTACAAACTTCTATGTGATCACACATAATACTTTCTTCAGATACCACTTCTCTCAACAGATGCTAAGTCAGTGTTAGGGAACTTACATGATTCCTATTCATGAGAATGTATATACAAGTACTTTTAAAATCATCTAAATACTGTTTTTCAAACATGAGCACATGACCTATTGCTACAGGAGAATTATCCATTTGGCAAGTTACTTACAAATGTTTTCCAGCTGTCATTAGCTATGTTCTTATTTTCGGGTGCCCAATTTGAGATGTTTAGGGTCAGATTTGCCAGAGTTTGCAAACCCGGAGCAATCAAAAAACAGCTCTATGTAAGTACAGTCGAAAGCACTAGACTGTGTAAAGAACAGAGCAAAAATTGGAAGACAGAATTAAACACTCACTTCAACGTTGGTTTCGGATAAATCTGAAGTCAATAGAACTTCAGTCTAGGCAAACAGTTCTAACCACAAAACTGGTTTCTCTCAAGTAGCTACATAAACCGCAAGCATCTTTTTAAGCTTACTTTTCAATGCTCACAAGTGAGAGTAGCTGAAGCATGAATTTCAGCAGTTTAGAGTAGCTTAACTTAGTTAAACTAAAATGCTTTTAACATCTTTCCTTGAACTCCAGCACTCAACTTGCAATATGGAGATAATGACATGGAGCAACTCCGACTGGACAAAATAAATGCGAAGCCAAGTTCACCCCACCTAGCATCTAACTAGCCTGAAAAAAACATTCAAAAAACTATTTGAATTCAACGATGTCCCTATGAAAAAGGGAACCTCCGCTGACTCCACAAACTTACTTGCTTTACACAGACAACCAAGACACAGGGATGCGAGTGAGAAAGCAAGTCAGAAATCAGGCTAACTGTACTGCATTCGAATTCATTAACCATGTATGAAAGATGGAAAATAACTGACAGCAGAATGAAAAACTCACGAAAAGATCATACAGTAAGGTGTAGTGCAAAAAATTAGCTAATACATTCATCCACAGAACACTATCCTTGCAAAACAAGGACCTGGCTTCCATGTAAGGAAAAAAAAAAAAAGCTATATGACATTTTAATTAAATATTGCATCATAAACTGTCCATTCAAACACATTCAACACATTGTTACAGACATTTGCTTAAAAATGTGTTCTTGATTTGGGAACCTAAACATTCATTTGCAGTGCAAATTTTGTTTGAAGTCTAGAAATTTCAGTGGTTTTACAGGATGGGAGGAAGCTGTGTGACTTCTCACGGCCTTTTAATGCCCTTTTGTAACATGAAGACATTATTACAATACTGTTTACAAAGCAGTTTAAGTTTCAGGACTGAGGAACATTTAAGTAAGAAACATACTACATTTGTTTGCATTCCAGTACAATTTATGACCTATTTAGTGCCATTTTCTGTGAGAAATGTGCCATATTGTAATAGTGCTCTTTTGGGGTTAGCCTCTCTGATTTTTTTGTATTACAGAATTGACACACTATCTGGCATATTACTGATGTATAGTATAAAATGAATTTTCTGGCCTGAAGATGCAAATATGAAGTTCTCTAGAACTAAAATAATTACTGTTTTCAGTCTGCTACATAAACCGTGCATTCATCAAGGCCAGCTTGGATGGGTCTCTTGCCCACGGCAGCAGGGTTGGAACGAGATGATCTTTAAGGTGCCTTCCAACCCAAACCATTCCTAAATCTTTAGATTCTAGAAACTTGAAATTCCAAACAAAGTATTTCCTGAGAGTTCCTATAATTAATGCCATAGGTTTGGTCCAATGTATAATAATGTCCCTGTCCAGGCTACCACTGCATTTCTGACGTACACTAAAGATATGGGAAACACACTAGTTTTTCAAAATGTATGTTAGGAAGGAGAAGCCTGATGGAAACAGTGTCACAGAGCTTGTTTTAAAGAGTTACATCTGGAGGACAGTGGGGGTAGAGGTTTGCTAACAGTTTGCAAACTACTGCTGTGAAACAGCATTGGTATCTTTAGTTACAGTATATTTTGTTGACATCAGTATATGTGCAAAAGTAAACTAAGTTCCTAAACTTAGAAATATGTTTAAACAGATACAGTTTTGTGTAAATAGTTGATAAATTTCCATAACTTATGCCACTGAGGAAACCTAACATCTTTTAATCTCTGGGTGTTTAGGCCAGAGTCTACACAGACTCAACACACAGGAAGCTCAGGCTGGCCAGAGCACGCTGCTTTTCCTCTGAGTGGATCCTCACAGCTTATGGGGAACAAATACTCAGCTGAATCAAACTGGTCTGGTTCCTATTACCCTTATCCAGCCAGCTTACAGTAGAAGAGAACCTGGTCCTGAAAATGGAACTTTCAAGTATCATCTAAAACTCTGACACTGTGCAAATGAAGAAATGTACTATGTGGATTTGACTATTCTATTAAAATAAACCATATATTTATAAAGCACATTCAGCCCTATTGCTGCAGATATACGAGAATCTTTTATTTAAAAATTCATAAATTTTCTTTCCTCCCACTGCTGAACTACTTACCTGATGATTTTTTGGGTTAAGTCATACCCCAAAGAACTCTAGAGAGTTAGATAATAACCAACAAGCATTAACAACTAAGAAAGTTGGGAAGACAAAAATAAAAAAGGCACGTAAGTTAAGTCCGTCTCATTTACTAGAAACTGGATACTTTAAAATCCAGATAACCTTCTGTTCACATATATTCATGCATGAACGTAGCTTATCTATCTTTTTAAGCACCACGCACTGCAAATAGCACTGCTTACTCTCCCCCAGGAAAATTAACTATGAGTCTCACAGGGAAAAAAAAACAACTAAGGAAAACAAATGGAAAAAAAACCTAGCAAAGAAACAGCCTGGCTGTTTCAATCTAGGTTGTGGCTAGCAATTACTCTTACAATTGAATAAGGAATCCCTAAGGAATGGTGTACATTGTTACCCACTTTCCTTTTGCAACCACAGGGCTGCACAACTCCAAATGCAAATTTGTTAAAAACAAGCAAAATCAAGCCTGTCAGAAAACTACAACAGACCACAACTGAGAGAACAATCACCTTCCAGGTTACATCCTCCCTTAACCAGACTGGAGCCTACAAAACAGACATCTTTCATCACATCTTTGAGCAGGCATTACTGAGTTAAGCAGAAAGGATTTACTTCAAAAATACGGTGGTGAAAGATAAGTAAAATGGCTGTTGCCTCACTCTTACTGTTTCAAAGTGGTTTGTAACATCAGCTCCCCTTTGATTTCCAGATGTCGATGGGGAAAGTAAAAAAAAAACTGGGAGAAGTACCTTTGTGAACCCAACTCACTGCACAGAAGTTCCTCAGGGGTACCGAGTATGCAGCACTAAAGACAGACTGTTACAAGAAGTGTTGTACCAAAATAAAAATAAAATCTTTTATCCAGACTCCAGTACCTCTCATCATTCCCAAGAACCAGAACTGCAAAGAACAAGCATCTTTATACCTACTTCTTTCTGTTCATATGCTAAAATACAAGCATCATGTTATTAATGCAAAGCTTTAACCAGTGACCAAAAATACATTGTATTTTAAAATCTGAGGGGAAAAAAATGAATTACTAAATTAAGGAAACTTCTGCTGTTTGTTTGTAAGAGAAGTCTAGTATTTCAGTTTCCAGAGGTACTTATATTAATAGAAATTAAAAATCATACATATTCTGCTTCACTCATTTGCTATGCAAAACATTAAAAAAAAATAGCATCGTTTCCTTATCTTGCTGCAAAGCTTACATGATTTTTCCCTCTTTCTTTACTGAATGTTTTGGAAGTTAGGTTCTTCCAAGACAAGAATGTAGCGCAACCTCAAGAATCAATTCCGCTTGAAGTCTCTGGTCTTTAAAGAGTGTGCTCAGTTTCTCTGCAGGAAAAAGAGAAATGTCACAAGGGACTACTTAGATGTCTCTTCTGCTTTTGCAGCTATCCTGCAAATGTGCACCACAAGTACATGCATTTTTAATGGTAAGTAATCTAAAACCTTAATAAGAATTCTTAACTGTTATTCTACCCAACCTGAAAAACAATACAAACAGATACATTTAATTAGGTGGCCATCTGATCCCTTACACTGCAGAATGCAGTCAGGCTACTCTTAAAGCACTTGTAATCCAAAATGGTCTAAAGAAATATATAACGTATACTTTCCACAGAGTGCACGTGTTGTCACGTAATTATTAAATAAACTTATCTAGTCCCCACCCTACTAACTTCCATTAAATAAATCTGATTCAGAAAAGGCACTGGTAAAACTCGTTAAGATTGCAAACACTGCAGCATTGCCCACCATCATGTTAATAAAAAACCCTTACCAAGCACATGCAGTAGTGAGCTTGTTAAACCAAGTCAGGAAGGTTTTAAATAACTCATTCTTCATTCTGTAGGGTTTTTTTCTATTAACGTCACATTTTATTAAAAAAATAAGTTTCCTATATTTAACAGGTATATTAGCTTGCTGTATGTGACTGAGGATCTTGAGACCTTGAACACTGAAAGACAGTAAATCCAGCACTTTCTTCACAGCTTTGAAAAAGGGGAAAAGGGAGGGACGATGAAAGGGAGGACAGGAAAGAGAAAGGAAAAGGAGGAAGCACCAGGCCATTCCCAGTAAGAGAACCAAACAGTTCTACAGCATCAAAATATGAACCTGCGTCACAAATATTAGAAGAAGGAAAACTACTATATCAATGAAATGTGGATATATTCCATATAATTAAAACATACCTCTGGGAAAGACTAGACTAGGAAGGAATACATTCTATTTGCCATTGTCTCTCCTCTGTTTCAAAGAAATTATTTTCCTTCCCTCTCTTGTATAAACTACTATTCCAATACGTCAGTTGCACTAAAGCCAGATACACAAGACCCTGCATTTCCACAGTCTGGAACTATTTTATCCCCAGTTTTCCCCAACAATGGCAAGAATACTGGATACAAATTTCAAGGAGGAAACAACTCAGAGGTGTGCACATTACGTATTTAATTTGTAGTCCAGGAAATTGCTCCCACATTCTTTCAACAAGAAAACTGCAGGAGTCATCTCTAACAGAACACATGTATGTGGTGCTTACATATTCTCCAAGGGGCCCAGGGTTTATGCGAGAGAAACCAGGGAATGAACATCTCCCCTAAACCCCACAGGTTATCTGTACAAAAGATTAGCAGCCCACGGTTGTATTGCTCTGTGTGCAACAGAGCACACAGAGTTCCGGTGAGAGAACCCCCCTGTAAACAGAGGGTGTCACAGAGAGTCCTCTGTGCAGGAATGCCCTGGAAGTAACGCCATTAGCAGCCGTGTTTTCAGGGTTTAGAGAGAATGAAAACTCATGGAGGCCATGAAGTACTGGGTTAGACTTGATGTTGTGTACAAAAATAAATCTCAAGGGGCCCAGAGTTCAGCTAATGAACTCTCTCCTGCTTTTCTTTGGGAGAAGGGAATGGTAAATGGCATTCCCAGTAGAAAAATCAGGAGAGAAAATATTATCTGCAAGGCGAGATAGAAGATCCCTCTCTACCCCCATAAATTCCTTCCTGGGAAGGGACACTTTCTGTTTCCCTTCAAAGATATCTGTATTAGTAGAAAAATGGAGATATATATCGTTGCACAAATCTTTCCTTACTTTCCCCAGTTCAATGCCAAAGCCTTTCTAGAACAGAGATAAAAGGCTACGTTTGCAGTGTAAGCAACAATGGCATTTTAGATTGTTGTAAAATCAAAACACACTGGAAATATCCAAGCAAGTCCCTACATTAGTCTGATGCTACCTAAAGCCAAGAACAAACAAGCAAGCAACGAACACTGGTATTTTGGTATTTTGCATGGACATTAGAAAAAATAGTAATCATACACTTTTTTTCTTTTTAAATGTTCATTACTTAGATAAAGCACATATGAATGTAACATTCAGAATTGTAACATAGAAAATGTAATGTGGGCAATCTGCTATTCCAAGTACACTTACCAAAATACAATTTTATAATGAAGAAAGTCTCAAAATACACCTGTACAACAACTGGGATCCACAAAATATGATTTAATAGAGTCACTCAAGATCACTTCATTGAAACCACTTTTATAATACTGTTTGAAGAGTTACCTCTGGTCAAAGAGCACTCTCCCCCTTTCCCTGGCCTGTCCCACTAAAGCAAGGGTGGAATTGTAATTGCAATGCATATCTTCTAAACCCCCAAATCTGGAGCAGTCCTATGAACTATGACACTGCCTACACTTAGATACTGGGAGGATGGGAATCACCCTCTCGGAGGCCATGGTACATTGAGACACCCATTTTATTGTTTTGTAGCGCAAGCAGAATAATTTTGTAAAGGGCAACTAAATAGGGCCAAAATATGAATTAATTATCTCACTACCAAATCATTCCCTATGTGTTACTTAAGCCTGTAACATTAAAACTTAACTGAAAAAGAAAAAGGTAACCATTTCATCCTATATTTTCTTTATTTGCTTTATGTTTAGAAGTTGCTATTTAAGTTCTATTAACAGAAATACATAACAAAAGCTCCCTATCAAGTGGAAAAAAAGTAATTACAAATGCTGAAAAAGTTGGCCTCATTAACATATGTACAGACTCACTTAATACACATCTTTGTGGGAATTAAACCATTTTATGACACACATTTATACAGGCAATAAACATTCCCAAGTAACTTTGAGCAGAGAACACACCAAATCTTTAGTCTGGGCAGAAAAAAATGTAGGTTTCAATTTTGATTGTGGAGCTAACATGCAACAGATACAACATTCAGTCTGAGCTGTTGTTGGTAAGTTGTTCTGTCTTTTCCTGCAAAATTGAATTTGGGTCTTTCTGTCCCTTCTTGTCCTTGTTCTGCTGTTCCTGGAGTGTCAGGATTATTTTTCGTATTTCTTCTCTTTTGGTTTTCATTCTTGGGCGTGGAAACCAGTCTGTTAAGTTCATCGGTAGCTCAAAACTCAAAATGGGATTCTGAAAAAAAAGGTCATTTGGATATTACAGTAAAGAGTTACAACCTAAATGACTGAAGAAAACTGTAGTGAGGAAACATACATTCTTCCTTGTGTCATTCCATCAGCATAGAACAAAATTTCTACAATTTCTGTGTTTTGTACATGTATAATTATGGTAAAATCAGTCAAGCTTCAATATGTTACAAAGTAAAATCCATTCAGACCAGTCCTGATTATAAGAATACCTGAACAATCTACTGTGTTTCCTACTTCTTTCAGACTAAGCATTTTTCTGCATAAATGTGTAAAATTCTTCTAATAAAAAAAAAAAGTGAGAGAGAAAACTACTGTAAAGATATAGGACATTTTTTAAGAATAACTAGCATCAAAATCTAGAGTTGATCAGGAATCCAAAACATTCCTGTTTTTATAAATAACCTTTAGGATCATAACCAGCTAGGCAAGTCAGTTTTAGATGTCACTCTAGAAAACAAAGCCCCTGCCTACCACCAAAGCTTTTTATACTTACGTTCTGTTTTCTTGCTAGGTATCATTCAAATATTCATATTATTATCCAAATAATTAAGATAATTATTATTATGAGACATCTACGCCTCTTCAGTGATACTGTACAACAATTCCACCCTAACCAAATTTGAGGAACAAATTTGGGGAACAATCTGGGAAACAGTGTTGTCTCTCAAAGAAATTCCTCCCTTTCTGTACTCCAGTTTAAATCATCAGGGTTATGTAAGAGTGAATTACATTCATCACTGAGGTAGTATCAGCAAGACTGCTTGTGAAAAAACTAGTGACATTCTGCACAGGAGCATTCTGCTTAATGCTGTACTAGCAACATTTTCTGGTGGCTGCTCAGTTCGGGGAAGACAAGCAGTGCCACGGTGAGAGGCGAGCTGCGCTGCGCGCCTGCCCCTCGCCGTGCAGGTTCCGGGGCCGAGCTGGCGCTGCCCCTCCCGCAGCGGCCCCTGGCGGCCCCCAGGGGCACAGCCGGCTCGGAGCGCTGACAAGGCCCGGCTGCGACAGCCCGCTGGGGCCTCCTCACCGCTCACCCACCCCGACAGGCGAGTCTCTCTTTCAAAACATACACATCGTGATTTTAGTACTTAAAATAAATCCACAAAGAATAAACAGATATGCCTGAACAGTTCGCAAACATCAGATTAAGTACCTGCCCCCATATGCTCCCCATCAAGTTTGTAGAGCTGATGCAAAATGAGACTGAGGGCAATTTTCCAAATACAAAGCAGCTGAAATTGTTCGCTGAGTAACTTCAAGACAGTCTGGTACTGTGCAGCCAGCACAGGTTTTCCTTCCTCACTGAAGTTACTTCTGAGAATATCCTGTGATTTGCTCTCTGACACATGTACGTGCCATGCCTATTCTCTGGCCAACAAAGCTGCAGCACCCTCCCAGACTAGACAGGACAGGGGATTCAGCCTGACATAATCCAGCAATCAATTTGTAAAAAGGAATGGGCTAAGATTAATAAAACTTGGTTGCTCCTTGTACGCTCAGTGAACAAACAGGAAGCACTCGGTTATGGTTCTAAGCTTTTGAGAACTCATCTGTAAAGCAAAAGCTTTTGCCTTCCACTTGTTGCATTAATGCATTCTGCTAAAGCTTTGCTGCTCTCAGGTAATGTATGAATGGAGGGAGGGCTGAGGAATGGATAAGCTGCCAGCTTTTCCACAAAAGGGTTAGCTACAGGAGAGTTTAGGAACAATGCTCTAAAGCATCAGAGATTCTAAAGAGAGTTACTGTCCCAGGCAGACAGCATCTCACTTGACCATCATTTCTCCTCCCAACCTAGACCAGAAGGTGCTAATGCCTCCACTTGTGAAAGGATCTGTAACTTGAAGACCAAGGCAGCTTGTAAGTAAGCAAGCATTCAAACGATTCCTTCAATGGAAACAAGATTTGGCATTTAGCTGTAATGATTCCACTTACATGTTTTCTTACAAGTTAAAAATACCCCCAGAAGAAACATAAAACCCCCTACCTGTGTGACATTTCTGAATTTATTCAGTCACAGTTTTTAGAGGAAAAAGAACAAGCTTTTTGTAGTGCATTTTTAGTTTACATTTTGAATTCAAGCTCTTACTGGATTATTTTAAAGGGTACACAGCAGAAAAACACAAAGGAAAACTCTAAGTGTGTTTTCTTTAGATTATCTTGGAAAATTTCATGGCTTATGATTTCTTTCATATATGTACAACTAAAAAGGATAATTAGTTTATTTTCTAAAAAGTTACTCTGTGTGTTTATGTATGAATTAGTTTATAATGCACAATCTCATATATAGGTATTGAGCTACACTAAGAGCTTTTCATAACTGCAATCATTTTCACAGCTTATATTTGATTGCTGCAGGAATCAAACATAGCTTCACAAACATACATACCTCAAAAAAGCTCTCCACATACTGGAGGATATACACTCCACAATCACTGAAGTTGTTCTGCTGTGGCACTTTTGGGTTGGAACCTTTCATGACATCTTTGGAAAAGCTTCTTTTGCTGCCTTTCCTGACTTCCCATTCCACCTCTAAGTATCTACAATAAAAGACAATGCGAATTAAAATATTTTTTTTATTCCTCAAAGAATTTTCAAAAAATACCCCAAACCAAACTAAAAAAAAAAAACAAACCAAACCAAACCAAACCAAACCAAACCAAAGCCCCAAGCACCAGATATGAAACTTACTCCCTTAGTGTTTTCACAACATTTGACCGGGAAGGGCCTCTCAGTGAGTCCATAAGCAAAATGCAGGGCCTAACAGAAAACACACGTTTTAAGTACACAGTATTTTACAGCAGCTTGAAAAACACAATGTTACACAGTAGCAGTTTGTGGGGTGGCCTTAACAAAACTAGATCAAAACTCAAAAGTTCTGCCAGAACAGCAATAATCTCCTAATCGGGATAGCTAAATGGCAAGTTATCTTTATAGTTAACCATATGCTAAGTACACTTAGGAATGCATTTAGAAAATACAGTACTATCAGACAATTTGTTACAGTAGCTTAAAACACCTTTAGGTGTCTAATGCTCTTTTAGGTGCACAAGGTATCTGGGACACTGGCAAGAGAAAGGCAGAGAGCCCACAAACATCCTGCTAGAGTAGCAGCTCGAGGACAGATGGGACATTCCACAGCACACTAGAAGACATTAGGAAAGCATGTTCAAGAAGCAATCCCAGCCTGAATCTGAAATCTAGCTGTATACACAAAACACCCACCAACTCTATTTGAAAGACTTTAAAAAATAATGTACCTATAACCACGTATTTTCTAGAGAACCAAGTCTGCTCAGGTCCTCTCCTGCACACTACAAATGCTGATACCCTATTACTCAATCTAAAGCACACTACCTTTTCAGTAGCCACAAGCACAGCAATCTTATCAGCCACCTTACATGCAAGTCGGATTTATACATCAAAGCTAACTCACACCAGAGTTCAGAATTTCAGCATTATATGTAGTGTATATTTTGAAGAATAAATAAATTTACTTTTCACAAATCTCTGCTTTTTCTTTTCTAACAATAACACATATACATTCATACAAAGTATAATTTGAAGAAACTTCAAACTAGTAAATTCAGTCAAAATATCTGCATGCATTTACATATAGGTGTGTTTCCATTTACAAACTAATTTACATGTATGCAATTTTTTATGCATAAGCATATAATCACTTGAATAATGTTTGCTTGTACTTGTTTTAATTTCTGATAAAAGTTAATATTTGCATAGGTACTGCTCTTTAAAAAAGCATTAAATTGTCTTTAAAATGCTTTTTAAAAAAATGTAGTACTTTGGAGGGGAAGAAGTGACAGCCTTTTCAAGGTAATTTTCTATTTCATATAGAAGTAATTTTAAAATAAAGTGCCCTTAATGACTTTTGATACTTAAGTGTCAAAGATGTTATGAAATGTCACATTGAATTAAAACACTGTCTGCTGGAAAGTATTATGAACAGATAATCTGTCATCAAAATGGGACAAATTTAGCCAAGCTATAATCAGAAGCTCATAAATATTCTTTAAACACACAACACACATGGACTTTTCCTTGAAAACGCATTAAGTCATATATTCCGTAACATCTATAAATCTGTAATTCTATTCTGCCTCTTAAGAATGCACTGTGAATGTACTGAGAAAGTCTTCACCTTTCTAGTAAACCTTGTATTCACAAGAAACGAAACACAAAAATAGATAAATTATGAAAAAAACACGAATCAAGCTGTCAAGACAGCAATACTAGTACTATTATGGATTTCAAATCATGCATCTGTCACACATAATGCAAACAACTGCAGTCAATGTTTACGAAGATATTATTTCTGGGTTTCAAATATTAAAAAAAAAGTTTTCAAATCCAGAAGAGATCAAAAATCTAATAAAAATGTGGAACACTCGTACTAGAGAAAAAAGAACAGAGACAATAGAGGAACAGCTACAACATGTTTAGATAAGGAAAAGAGGCAGTTAAAACTACTCCCATTTTCCTTTACTAATTTGAGTAGTGATAAAGGTTTTCTTTACTATTGATTTAATTATTTAATTTAAAAACAATAATCTGTTTTTCAATATAGGATATATTTGAACATGCTTCTGCATCTTATTTTTGCAGGAATCCAAGTGCAAAATACCAAACAACAGCCTTATTGGAAGAAACAATCTTCATTTGCCTGATGCAGCACACAGGCTTAACAGAAACCCAAAAAGCTATTATTTCGCTAATAGTTTCATTCAATAAATTTTCTGCCCACTGAAGATGATCATATAAAGTATAAAATTCTCTCTCAAACCCTAACAGTATGCTGATTAAAGTATTTGAAGATTCATGTATGACTACTTCCCATAATTACTGTCTTTTATATTTCATAAACTCCTATGAAATTTCCATTTTAACTGTTTTAATACTTACTGTTTGCAGATAGTTGGCTTCAGGTACCATTGTCCCATTTCTGAATTACAGTTATCATCTACAAGGCCACCATCATCACTACTGTCTTCCTACAGAAGCAATGTGGTTACAGGTGTTTAAAAGCTAATACTGTTTTTTCAAACAGATGCAAAGGAAATTATTGTTACACTTACCATTTTCATTCAAGACCAATAACTAAGTTTAATAAAGAAATGTAGCTTTAATCTGAAATGATTCACTGTTTGTTAAGTTTACCAACTTTTAGTCACATGGTTTCTGAAATTCATGCTAGAATGACACGGATTGAATGCTGCTATTTATCTAAGGACTGCTGAAACTATAAAAATGCAACCAACATTTTCAAAGCACTGCTGTTTTAGAAGAGGTGAATCTCCATTATTTGGTTACAATTCAAATTATCAATACTTCTCTTTGCCAGTGAATACTAGAAACTTGCCTGGTGGTTTCTATTATCTTATCTGCCAGGTGAAATGAGACAAGATCTGCAAGAAGCTCAGACATAAAACTCTATTTTTGCTCCAAAATGCAACAACTTGATTCTTAGGGCAAGGAAAATTAAACCACCAGGATACACCAGACTATGGATTGCAAAAGCAGTCATGCCACAAGGCTGGAAATATCCTCTAGCCTTGATTTCAATATTGATTGCTATAAACAATATGGAAGTTTTATGAGCAAAAGCACTAAGTTGTATCTAAAAGAATTCCAGAGATCCATAGTTTCTTACCCTGCCATTGAGTTCAGTATTACTACCACAGATCACTGTGTTACAGGGAAAGAGGTGCTTTCCAAAAATTGGAACTCCTGTACCAGCATGATTTGTGAACATTTTTGTGAGTACTGCATAAACTTCATCAACACACAGGATCCTGGCACTGAAATCCTCAAGCTATGAACATGTTATCATGTTAGAAACTACTGCCTAGCTCCTTGTACACTTGTTTTTGCTGCAGCCTCAACTCCTTTTCTGGCAGATGAAAAGGTTGGTCCATTCAGCTTGTCATGGTCATTTCTACAATTGCTTTGTGCATTCTAGAAAATATCAGTGATAGCTTCCGCCTGAGTTAAGTTCTAAGCTACACAGCAACTAAGGAGGTTGAAATTTGATCTTTCTCTCAAGCAACACATCTGGGCCATGTGCTTCTTTCCCTGCCTTCATGCCATGTACTTCAGATTGGAAATACTCTATTACTTATTCTCCATCTCCTGGAAACTTTAACTGCTACAAAACAGACAGACAGGCAGTTCCATTAGGCAAGACTCTGAATGTTTGCACAAGGTGGCATGACAGGAGAGGAGGGCTAAGTCCAGCTGAAGAGCACGGTTAGGTTTCAACATCAACTGGAACTTTTGTATGTATGTACACCTATGCATAGCTATTTGGAAGTCATTACAGATAGCTGCAGACTGAAAAATAATAGATTGTTCTGAACTCAGAGGTCCAGAAAAGGTGGGGAGATCCTCCACTCCCATACACAGTAGGAGACAAAAGATAGAAATGTATTGACTTTCAGCATTCCCACTAAAATCACTGTGTGATATTGTCATGAGGCGAAAGACTCACAAAATGAAATGCAGGATCAGTCCAGCAGTTTTCTATTAAATAGTTAAATGAACAAATGTATAATCCTCTCTGTCAACTAACCTGCAGATTTTTGTAGGTAACCAGTGCTTTTGATTCGACACTCATAAAGATAAGCAGCTTTAGACAATGCACATTTACAATGTGTACACTGCTTTTAAGCTGTCCATTCAAAATACAACACAACAGTTCACATTTCCTAAATAAAATTGCTAAATTCTTTACCTGGTTATCTTGGTCTTCAGAAAAATCTATAAGCTCATCTTCATTTAGTTTACTGCCATCAGCTGAGTCTTCACTATAGTTTAGTCTGATTTTGTGCAATCCATCTGTATCAATCACAGACAGTAGGATATTTAAACATCAAATACTATGGCATCACTGAAGACCAAACTCATTTTATACCTCAGATTTCCTCAGGATTGCTCAAAGTAACTGTGATACAGCTAACATAGAGTAATTTACTCATGCATATGAACAAAAGTGAAAAGCTTCTAAGTAGCACAACAGTAACTATTTCTTCGTGTGTGAAATGCCTAACAGAAATTAGAGACCTAGACTAAAACTCACTATGAAATTGCCCCATAGTTCCATAAAGACTTTGTAACAGTCTAAATTGGTACTGGTACTGCTACTCTGATATGCTCTCTAAAATAACAATCTATTCCTATCCCTAGCTGGTTCCTTCCAAAACACCAAACACATCCATACACACAGTGGACCAGACTGAAAAAGGTAGTCACAAACTTATTATTTTTTAACTGGAATAATTTCCTCCATCAGTTATATGAAGACTTGTGCTGGTAAAAGGGAAAAGGCAGCTTGGGAACACACTGGTAGGGAGGACAGAACGAAGGATCAGCTCTCCTGGGAGCAGCAGCTTAGAAATATTTCACAGTTGGTTACATAAAAAGACTATCTGTAGATTCAATCCAAACCACCTCTACATATTTAGTCACATATTTAGTGGGAAACAGCATCAGAAGAAAAAAAAATTATGAATGTTCTAGCTATACCTGTACAGAAGCAGATACAGACAGCTACAGGCTCACTAATTTTACTACTACCATATAAGACTTCAGAACAGATTTTGATGGAAAAAATACTAAACTGTGGAAATAAATGAAAAATGGTAACTCATTCCAGCAAAACTCAAAATCTTCCTAGAAAGGGGCAATGTAATACATCTAAACAATGACAAAAATAAAAGCTTTGGCTGTGGTGTCACTGGAGGACATATTACCTATTAAAGGAAACTAGGATTTCTCTAAGAAGAGTAAATAGGGCAGTGAACTAGCTAGTGCAAAAAAAGGAGAACATCTACATTTGAGAATATTTCAAAAGAGAAGTTGAGGTAACACTTTGGAAAGAGGTCACCACTGGAGCTCCACAGGGACAAACTTGGGAATGAGTCTTACTCAGTACCTTTGAAAAGACCTTAGCATAAGAAGTAGGTCATATAGTAATGTGACTTACTGCTGACAGATTTCTAAAAAATAAAAATTGGTATTGAGACGAATCACATCTTGTTCAAAAACTGAGCAATAAAAAGATGATTAGATAAGTAATAAAAATAGATATATTTTGGATTACTTCTTCAAAGCTTTTTAGGTATGAACTTCTAATGATTCACAAGTTCAACACGAGGATTTTCTTGATTTGAAATCAAGACATCTCTGTTTAGGCTCCCATGGGTAGTTAGCATCTCAGGTCTCAACGTCAGGAAGCCATAATCAGAGCACAGAGCTACTCAACTGAACGGCTACTCTACATCTGCTTTACGATGAGAAGAGGAAGTCTCTTGACTTCATTGACTACACCATCAGAGGCATGTGCTGTCTTTCAACATATCCTTGGATATCCAGGACTTATGGATGGATTTGGCATAGTCAAGATCCACACCCTTCTGGAGCAACAGCTGAAGGCCAGTCAGATAACCCAAGGCAGAATGCCTATCTTCCATCTGGTTGAAACTGAAGTTTAAATACAGTCCATCTAAATTAAGCTGGCTAAACATATCTTTAGGGCCAATCTCACCCTCAAATCAGGACTGTGTCCCCTGAGAACATCCACTTTAATGAAAGGGTACCTCATCTGCAGTAGCTGAGCAGCAGATTCTGAGCATTTAGGTTACAAAGAGAATCACCATCAGCCACCAATACAATGCAGCCATAAAAAACCCACAAGAAATGTAATCCTAGCAAAATCTGCCATAAAGCACATTCCAGCTAATTACAGACAAGCAACAGTAGCAGCATCCAAGACATGAGACCACATCATACAGCAGCAATATCATAAATGGTAACAATCACACATAAAATGAAAAATCGACTCAAACCAGAACACATCTATGTGCACCCCCAGCAGCCCTCCAAGACCTTCTAGGAACAGTGACAATGTTATCACAAATTAATAAATTTAGAATAGAAATTCGTAGTGTTTATACCCACAAAGATATTGAAGCTGTAATGGCCTGCACGTTAAACCATACGATTGGTAGTATTTTTAGACCTTGTAGTATAAGGTATATGATTCTTTACTGTGTAAACTAAATCAGTAGGAATACTACTGGTGACTAAAGTAAAAGCTTTTGCATAATCATATATTTCCTTGTTTATGCCTTAAGGAGATCCAAACATTGCAGTGAACAGAGAAAACAACCTTTTCCTAATTCCTTCACCTGCCTTTAAAAGTATGCCAGCTCCTTTGTTCACTTGGGTACAGACACTGTTGCAGATTGGTGAGCTCAGTCTCCATGGCAGCGATGCATTGAGAAAGCCTCTCTAAATATAACACAGTGGTCATGGAGGAAAATTTTTTTTTTAGAATTATTTTCTTCCTACTCTTTTTACATACCTTCTTATCAGGACATTAAAGAAATGAATAGTGTTAAAGTAAAACATCAAATGATAAAAGACACCGATATCAAGGTTGCTCACATCTTAGGTCAGTGTTCCCCTGCACATACATTCTAAGGATCCATGGTCAACTACCACGTTTTCCTTAAACATTGCAATCTTGAGGGATGCAAAGCAGTATCTACAAAATGATTTTGTTTGAAAAAAGATCACAGAACTGAAAAATTAATCTGATTTAAGAAACCAGTATTTTATCTCCATCCCTTTGCCATGAGACTTATGTCAACAGCCACAAAAACTTTTTGAATGCAATGGATATGAATTACTTATATCGCAAGCACTTGACATTCAGCCATATACTAAACTTTCAAAGTATGAAGTTTACACCATTGCAGAAGTAGTAACAGATCTGAAATCTCCAAATATTTCATTAAAATGTGCATACTTTACAATTACATACCCATAGATTGGCTAGCAGCTGTGAATTCACCCTGTATACCATTTTCATCCAGAGTTCTATGGTCTAGTTTATGGCATGCTGATTCCACAGTGTTAGGTTCTTCCACATCACTGTCTATTTGATTCAGTTTTTTGAAAGCACTTTTTCCCTTACAAGGACTTCTTCTACAACACGAAGATTCACTGTCCTCTGATTCAGTGTTAGGGTCAGTTAAAGCTGTACTGTACTTTTTGGTAAATGTCTTCTTTGCTGTGGACTTGGAAGGCGAGTTCTGTGCATCTGATTCATTTGGCAAAGGAGATGGTGTGCTGCTCTCTCCATCTGAAGAGGAAGATTTCATCAGCATTGCAGCATTTTCATGATAATGGGGATTTGGTTCATATTTGGGTTTTTCTAAACCAGGAAAACAGATAACAGCCAAAAACCAGTGGGCTCTGCAAAGGAAAAAAAAAAAGCCATTAAAAACTCACAATTACATTAATGCTCACAGTTAAATATGAAATTGGTAAAAAACAAACAAAACATGCACACATGACCATGCACACATACACAAAATATTCCTACCCCGTTATTATTAAAAACAAAAACTATACTAGCTGTTCACTTTCCTAACCAGGTTTTACTCAAGCCTTCACAGGCTTCTGTATAATTTCTCCATGCAAATAATCACCGACAAATTAATTAACATGATGCAGTTCGTTGAAAACAGATGCTGTCTTAAATATTTATGTCAATTTGCTCATACTTCATACAATTTTTTCTTTCTCTGAATTGAAGGTTATTTTTTTTTAACATTTTCTTCATTAAAGCATGAATTAGAGATTGTAGCGTTCATGTTTTATGGCTGTTTGAAGTTTTCTAGTAGTTCAGCACTAGCTACACAAGTAGTCAGATCTAATGGTATAGCTGAATTGCCCATACTCTTCCACTTTTGAGATCTTCCAATTGTGTTTAACACTTTACAGATTTAACAATCTTGTCAACAGTGAACTAAAGAAGGAGAAAAAAAGAGTGCTTGTAATGCCACCACAATGGCTCTGTTGTCTTGCTCACCCTTCACAGAACTGACATTCTAACTTTTCCAAAACAAAAACAGTTATTTATATCCTCCAACACAAAGTGTAAGTTTTGCAACACTTTCCTCCTATTTCCTTGCTTCTTTAGGCTTCACTGACTTGCCACTCAATCAGAACCAGAGCAGCAGCAAATTCAGGGACTGAGGCATTACAGGTGGATTTTGATTGTCCGATTTAAAAATTTTCAGAGAGATCTTTGATTGTCTACAGCAAATAACAAAACAGATGCTAGCTATGCATCATACAGCTGAAGTCACACTTCAATGTGTTCTAGGAGACAAAAGAAAAAGCAGTAGCTAAAAATGCATGTCTAACTAAATGTATGTCTATGACATACTAAAAAAATAATTAGATGGTGATGAAGCCTAAACTCCATCAAAACTTAATGGCAGTTAAAGTAAGTGGCCATTGAAAGCAGCACGTGAGGTATGGTTTGTCTTGAATGATTCGCCACACGTAATAAATGAACGTATTAAAGTACTGCCCAACCCTAGAATTTGTGTGTACTTTATTAACAGAGACTTTATGCACCAATTACATCAACAGACTAGCAAATTAACCTGGATGTAAAAAGAAAACAGCTTGTGACTTTCAACAGAACAACCTGTTTTCACTGGAGACTTGAACAAGAAGGACTGTACAGCCAAAGGACACTGATGTAGTCACGGTTAAATCAAGACACTATTCTGAAGTTGATTCTGCCCTAGAGTCAGCCTCCCTACCTCCAGTTACTGCAGTTTGACAACTGGTTAGATGATGAGTCTACATTCCCTAAACTAGTGGTTATGAGACATTCTGGAAAAACTTGTCGGAAATAGACACCAAAACCCAGCAACTCCCCACCAAACCACCACTTTCTCATCTCCCTGGCTACTTGGTTATTTTTCTGCTCGGCAATATTCTTACTGTACCTACCAGGAAACCACTGCTGCAAATGAATGTCCTACTATCACCACTTAACAAGCTTCAGCTTACGGTGAAGGGACACTTCCAAAAAGTGTGAACAGGATTATACCCAGATGACAGATGCGCACCAGGAGAAGACTTCTCATGCTCTAATCGCGACTGGATAAGTCCATGAGACCAAGCTACTCTAACCCCAAATCACCAACTCACACATAGTGGGAACATTATGCCTTCAGTACAAACTGTTATGTTCTACTTGCTGAGATAGACATCACTTTAGCTCCTTATCAGTAAATTAACAAGACGGTGAAAACTACTGTGTGTTAAGTTACTAGCAACATAAATAATTCTTATAAAACCACAGAACTATTAATTTCCATTTCAGGAGACTTCTAAGTCACACTCATTTCTCCTCTGCATAACCCATGCAGATATGTAAATGACACATGAGAGGATGGTGGGAAGTGAACCACATAAGAAGTGCAAAGGCAACTTAAAATTTAAATGACAGACACTTCAAAGTTTTGCTACTTGAAGCTTCATGGGAGAGGGATGGCAAGGATGAAGTCTGCAGTGGACCTTACACCTGAGTCATTTAAATCCCCTAGATCTGGATGTCTTGCCAGAGGTCATGGTATATCAAAAACAAAAGTTAGTGCTTTTTCAGGGAAAGACAATGTTATTAAAAGGACAGATCTATGTATGGCCAGTTATCTTGCAACTGCCTCTATACAGCTAGCCTCAGAATTCAGCTGGAGAGAAGACAAGAAAACAAGATTTAGAAATTTTCCTCCCACTGCACATTGGCACAGTACCTAGATAAATCACTTTTTATTAAAAAAAATCTTTTTTAATTTTTGAAATATCAGCTAGGTATGCCTATGAAACATCAGTTAGAAACTTCCTGTCTATCTGTCTGTCCTTTATTATGTTTTCATTGCATACGTTTAAAATACAGTACTTTAACTTTCGCAAATATTTTGGCTTAAGAACTTTTTAGATTATTCCTGTGAAATACAGAAACGTGTTTGTGGCAACCTGCTCTGATCTTAAGGAAAGCAAGCATCAAAGTCCTTAGCAATCATTAGAATGCTAATGGTCTGCTTCCTGACCCTTAACAAGTATCAGGACAAAAGAATATAAAGAAAAAGAATAAAGTTCTGAAGCCAGTAGCAATTTTCAATTAAGTTTTCTTTCAATATCAGTTTATTATAACTAAATACGATCCCATCTATGCGATCTCATTAGAAAGGACTAAAAAAGGTAAATCCAAAAGTTATCAATGTCAAAAGCTTAAAAGAAAAACCACCAGAGATTGAGGTAAAACCTAGAAAAAGTACTCAGAAAAGTTAATTTTTGCTTAGTCTTTAAATTGTCTGAAAATTCTTACATTACAACATTTAAAGGTCTTACATAACTATTTAATTTTTATCTCCTGGAAAAAGATATTTATTCTCTTAATTTTTAACTTCAATTCATACTGTAATGTAACTTTCAATTTCAGAATTATGAAGCTTAAGCCTTTACCAAACGTGATAAAAAGGTATGTTCACTTACGCTTCATTAAGGGGAACAAAAATGAAATCTTTCTCAAAAATGTCAACATGCCGTGTCCACGTTTTTACTCGCCCATGTCGCTTTTGTTGTATTCTGCAAGAAGAAACCAACATACAATTTGTGGTGTGGCTTATTTTAGTTGAGGGAGCACTTTCCAGGTATTTTCACCTTGACAGCTTGTTAAGATTTTCAAGGCATATTCTATGTTTGCTACCTGTCTGGATGTTTCCTAGAGTTCTGTTGATTCTCTCTGTAAAGCATCTATTCTTAGAGTCTTCGCTGCACTTAGCCCTATGTTAAACTGACTTATCAACAGACTTACGAAAGGTTTGAAGTTTCATGAATATTTCTTCTTTCTCTTTGATTAAGGCGTTTATAGAAGAATGAACTGAACACATGTATTCTATCAGCATCTTCTTTTTTCAGCTTTTCAAGTACCAAATACCTAATTAGTTAAAAAAAGAAAAGAAAAATTAATGGAGGTTTCAACTCAAAATACTGAGCACCAGAGTAAAAAGGACTGCCAATAGTTGCTCCCCACCAAATTGTAGCAGCTTCTCACAGCACTGGTATTTAAAGGCGACTATCCATAGGAACTAATTAATGCGAAATTTGTGTAAATATTTCAAGGTATTAATATGTCAAAGTATTATTGCTCTGCTCAATCAACAACCTGTTCTGCTGCTGTTGTATTTATTTTTATTTCATGGCAGGAAAACAAATTTTCAAGGAGTTTGTTACATAAAGATCTACCTAGGAGACCTGTACTTTGTATTTGAGCCACCAGATCTCCAAACAGTCCCAAGAGTAACACATTCTTTTTTTTTTTACTTCTAAAATACATTAATAGACTGAAAAATACACATACACACCTTACGTGTAGCATAAAACCAGCAGCATCTAACAATTTAATACACTTCTGACATCTGTAGCATCAGCAACACCACAAAATTAACTTATGTATTGCGTTAATCAAAACAAATGAAATTCCAAGAAACACAAATACTCTGGAGAGAACAACTGACATTACAAAAAGCTTTTTTTCTTTCAGTTGAATTTGCTCTTGAGATGTTAAAAAGTTGCAAAGAACAATGAACAAGTCAGAACAATGTCACTGTCAAGCAGAAGAATCAACATTTCTTGCAAGATTATAAAACAAGCTTTAAAATTATAGCAATACAGAATTTAGTATATAAATTATATACTCCATAGCTAGAGACCAAGTGTTATCAACTGACCTACGAATTTTCAATGTCAGAACTTTTCAAGTTTCAAAGTAAAAGATGACTAAAAACTGATGTGAAATAAAACTTACTTTAAATAAAAATCAATAATAACATCATTTAAAAATTCTCCTTCATTTAGACAATGGAGGTCTTCGTTGGTCACAGAAATACCACCTTTAGCTGGAGAAGGTGGATAAACTATCAACCTGAGAAGAAAAATACATTCAATAAGAAGTATGAAATGCCAAAAAACCCTCAGAGAACTATTACAAGGCAAAGATAAATATCTTACTTTTCTATAGGACCAATAAATACTGTATGTGGTTCGCCAATTTCTTCATCATCATCAAAAAATGGTAACTGTTTATTTCGCTGCTGCATTTTGGACTCAGAAGCAACCTTAAGAGAATAGAGTCAATATTATTTTGCATTCTGTGCTCAGTTTTACTAAAACGGTAAAAAACTGTGAAGTCCAGCAGTGTAACAACCGTTTTTTTTTGAGGACTTCAGGTTTGTGGGTTTTTTCCTTTCCTACCTCATCTATTACACTCAGGTCTTTGCTCATTTCTTGCAGAGTCACAAAACTTTCTAATTCTTAAAAAGTAGTTTGTTTAATGAAAGCATTAATTAAATATAACTACAACAGTGCAACTTAATTTCTCATTTGAAATATTATAATTTTACCAGTTGGAAAAAAATTATGTTGTCTGATTATAGTAAAGATTTCTCATCCCTTAATAATTCTTAAATAACAACATTACTTGTGGACCACTGTATAACCTTACAATCAAACTAAACATGCTAAGAAGTACTGTGAATGCACAGACTATTTCCCGTAGCTTCATAGTCCAGCATGGACCAGTCTGGGAATTTTTGTATAAAAGCCAGCAAAAGTTGATGGAATTTTTTTGGCTAACACACTATCCTTAGTGTATTTGTAACCCACATAGTATAATGACTTTGTTCTAAAACAAAAACATAATTACATTTTTAATTTTGCTTTCTCTGTGAGATGGGCTTCCTTTGGAATTGTCCTCCAAGCACTTAGTAAATGCAACGAGCCTGGCATTGGCTTCTTCAAAGGAAATTTTCACAAAGAAGTCAGAAATATTATTTCTAATACCAATGTCCGTAATTATTTTTTCAAATATTGAATTTGCATGAGGATCAAGACCAGTTTCGAAAATCAAAATTATGTACTGTTCTTCCTGACCTGCAAAAAAAGCAGACAGAAAATTATTCATTTAGGAATAAAATAAAATAAAGCATGTTGCAATTATAAAGAGATTTCATGGAATTGTTGGCCAGCACAAGTACACACTGCTGATAATGTATGTAAGCACTAACATAGATGTGAACAGACAGACAGAAGGACTAACTGCCAAACCTTTATTATCTGCATTTGCAAAGAGAGTGCATTCAACTTCTACCTTAATCAAGAAATTTTAAATATTACACCAGATAAATTTTTAAATGACACTAATGCAAAGCCAAAACATATTTTGAAATAACATCTTCTTCGCTTACTGAGAGTAAGACTCTGTAACCAATACTTTTTCTTACTGCAGTTCCTATCCTATTGTTTCACTACAATTCCAAAAATTACATATTCAGCATAATTTCCTCTCTGATCCTAAAAGCTGGAGAGAATGACTCAGATCAATCAGCTATTATATAAATATCATCCACTTATATGATCTGAAAAATCAAAAAGCAATAAAAATTGTACTGAGAGGAATTATTTTACACAGTCAGAAAAAGGAATAGGATTCAGGCTGCAAATCCCAGTCTCACATTGCTGCCCAACATAGAGCTGCCAGAACCTGTTTTTCTGTAAGAGGAGTTTCAGACACAAGCATAACCATTTCCCTTTGGTCATTCTGAACCCAGCACGCTAACTCTTACGAAAAATAATTCTGCAGGAGCATAATTCCCAATTCACTGCACGCAGAATTTAGACATCTAACTGGGTGTTGGGTGTTCCTATTTTGGGAGCTAGGCATCTACACACAATTGCTTACACAGCTATGGATACAGGATTAAATTAATTTCATTGCTGACAAAGCAAAGAGCAACTCTGCTATCACAAAGTGCTCCTAAGTATCAAACGCAGTAACGCAGTTGGACGTAAAACTCTCAGTGCCACCGCCTGAGGCAGAAGAGCTGGGCTGGGACACTGCTGAGAGCCACGCCAAGGGAGAGACTTCTCACACAGACAACTTGGGAAGCTTCTTCCTTTTCTGTGAACACCTGTGTCCAGCTGGGGTCTAACTCCTACTCCCAGAACTGTGTCCAGGTCCCCTGCATGCTCTCCAATTACTTCTGTCATTATAAGACTCCTTACAGCTTCTTATAGGAGGTGGATGAGACTATTACACAGTATTATGGGAGCACTCAATTCTGAGATTGTTGAAAGCATTCTTCCTCTGTCTGAATGCATTCATGTATGTACAAAACAGTGTGTAAGTATAAATAATCACAAAATTTAACCTGAGGAAAAGCCTATTTAACAGGAAGAGGACTCAATGTTACATTTAACAGGTGTTACATTTAACCAGGTGTTAAGAAATAGTAAAGTGTTCCGCAGAAGTATAGGACCTTGAAAATTATGCAGAAATTAAATTTAATTTTAATATACATGAAGATAATCTACATATTCTCCAAGCAGGTATTTGTCTATCTCACAACATCATTACAATTATGCTGGGGAAAAAAACCCCAAGGCAACCTATACAACAGTTTCTACTAAACCTAAAGCCTGTCAGCAGAACAGAACAGAAAGCAGAAGTATTACAAAAACTGTCATATAAATGTAAAGGCTCGTATACAAAAGCTGAACAAACCAACTTGCTTTCATTCAAAACAAATATTAGTGGAAAAAGTTATACTAAATTGACTAAGTGTTTTAACTAGCATGTTTCTGGACAAAGAGAATGCCCAGCTGTTCTGAACTATACTCGTTCTCAGCCTGGGAAGGTAACAGTGTCTGAAAAACATACTACATCATCCCCGGCCAATGACGACCCTTTTAGTCTTAATGCACTCATTCATGACCCAAAACATGAAAATACATTTTAAAGTGAATAGTAGACTAAAATTGTTTTACTTACTGTCTCCTTTACATTCGTACCAGACATTATCTTTACTCATTTTCAGTTGATCTCTCAGACTACTGCAGATTGAAGGTACTGTTTGTAGAAAAACTACTGGCAATTTTCGGACACTACACCATTCACATTTAGTAAGCTCTGAAGTTTTCAGGTTAATCTCTCTGATATCACTCTCTGATTCTATGAGAAAATAATGACATATTAAAATATAATAAAAATCTCTAAATTTCCTTCACAATTTCCCCATTGATTATAACAAGAAACCAGTATCGGCTCACTAAATTTCTTCAAAGTTTTTAAAACTTTGAAATTGACACATACGCAAGAAGTGATAGCTTTTCATATCTTAAAAGACAGGCTAAATTCCAATGTCATCTGTCAAGAAAGGAATCAGAAACAAACTCTTTTCTGCCCACCAACTTCAAACTACTTTTTATTCCACATAAAACACCCTCATAATTTCCAGTGATTTAAATTTGCAACTATTGCTATGACACATTTTACAGTAAGTTTGTAAAATTTTCTTTGCACATTTATCTTTCACCAAGTTCCCACATGAAACGCAACTTTAAAAAGAAGAGCATAAACATGCAGAGAAATTAGCTGATTGCCTGAGGAAACAAAGGACTAGTCCTGGTTTATTCCTCCCAAAAGATGTCAGTAACATTGTAAATTTTTAACACTGCATCTGATGCTGCCAATGCCAATGTTTGAGTATTTTACAAGTTTTACTGAACTAAAAAATTGGAAATAGAGGTGGATATACATGCAAAACTTAAAAAAAAAAAAAAAGAAATAGTAAAGTGCAAAGTGCTCCAACAGACACAGCATTTAATAAGCCACCATTTTTATGCTATTGAGGGATCAGGTGCCATGGAAGTAATTTCACCACACAGCTGTTTTAACTAAAACTTGATAGCCATTTTCTACAAATTACATTAAGCTTTTTAGTGTTTTTTTTAAAATACATTTATAGCATGAAAACTCGTAGTTTCTATGCATCTGTATTTTAGAAGCAATATAAACTTAAATACTTGACTGAGCAAAGGCTACAGTTATTTTTACAGGTTGTGGGACACCCTTCTGCAAAATACAATAGTTCTCATTTACAAACAACAACAGTAAAATTCAAAAGAACTGCATCTCAAGACTGCAACTTAAGATTACAAAAGATAACAAAGCTTTCCATGCCCAGAACAAAACCCTACAAAAGAAAAGAAAGGAAACAGAGCAGGAGTTGTAACTCACCATTTCTAAATTACATCACTATTTCTTTCAGTGACGTGAAATATACAACTTTCAGGCTAGAGAAAAAATTGTCAGGAGAGATCTAGACAGGAAAAGTCTAAGACACTAGTGTGGTTTTTACTGTCCACTTAACACAACTGAAATAAAAGAACTAAAAAAGTGTTTAAAAGCTGACATTTTACAGGAGGGTTACTCTTGCTTTTTATGTTTGTTAATCACTTTCAAGAAAACCTTTGCTAGTCATCACCACATTATCTACAGAGATTCAAATGAATGATTAGATCAAGCAGAATCAGATCAGATGAAGTAGAAGAACTAATAACCCAGTCGTATGCATGTCACGAATTGTGGATTTTCTGTCAGTAAAAGGCAGAGATAATGCAAAAACATTTTGGTTTTTATTCACCAGGCACTCTGTACTCTCCATTTTTTTTTCCTCTTATCTGACTACAGGCACCCAGTATAATTTTTTACATAAATGACAAAATAAGAATGAACATTCAATTATGATTCAACTGTAAACACCTTTGACAGAGTCACCTCATACAAAATAAATATATTGACTACTAACATAAAATGAAAAATGTACTCACCTTCTTGACTCTCTAGGCGTATTTTGATATAATCCAGGCAAAACTGAAAGACAACACAATTGTAAGATTTCACATCTTCTGCAAACTGAAATTGACTGAAAGCCTTTTAACTGTCAGCAAACACGTTTCAATTGACTTAGTACTTAAGTAATACACATTTTAAAATTAATATTTAAAATGCAAGTTTTAAAAATAAACAAAATGTACATTTTAGCACAACTCAAGGAAGCAAGCACATTCTTTACTACTCAGTCTCTTTCAGCCATACTGACAGTTTAAACTTCAGAGAGATCTAAAGTACTCAGTTTTCAAAAACATTTACAATACTCTGAAAAATATACACATTCTATTTCTTCAAAAGAAAATGTCATCTATCAGCATTTAGGCAAATTAAACAATAGTGTTATGTAGAGGGATGGAAAGAACACCTCTCTACTGTTTCTGTGGTTACCCCAGTAAGAAGTATGCATTTTATGTGGCTGACTGGATACAATTAACATTCAAGTTCTCCTTGAAAACTTCCAAGCAACCTACAAGGCTAACAACAACAAAAAAAAAATTCCGCAGAAGTAAAATTATTCACCTCTAGGACAATGACTCTTCCTCCCACCTATCAATATCAATTTCCTTGTAGCTATTGTTTGCAATTTTGTTAACAAATGCATGCTAACCAATAACCTCTCCCCAACCATGCAGAACCAGAGCTAGACTGCATATGTTAGAAAGCAGCAGTAATGTGAGCTTCTTTGGAAATTATGGCCTCTGCAATTAAGAGACAAACTTCCTGTTCCCCAGACAAAGGCAAAACATTATGTTGTTCAAGTATGAAAATAACAATGCCCATCAAAACCTGAAAGGAGAGCTGTGAAAGAACAAGTTTACTTACAATCACAGGTTCCACTACCATTCTGCGCAGCATTCCTATTCGTATACTTCGGCAGTTCAGAATGACACTTTCACAGGAATTTTGATAATTTAGAGGTACAGCCTCGGTTACCATCTCTTGAGAAACAACTTTACGACGTTTTATTGGAGTGCTAGACACAATGTTCCCAAACTGAAAAGTAATTTTCAAGGTTTCAGAATGTCTCACTAAGGTTTATTGCTAAACCAAGCCTGTTAAAACTAATGACTACATTTTCAGCTACATTTCTGTTGGTCAACAGGATTACTTACTAGAGCATCCACCTCAAACATATACAGAAGCCAGATAATTCCTAAAAGACTTTTTGTAACACCTGAGGATGTTAATATTGCTACATTCAAGAAGAAAATAAAAGATAAGCTGGCAGTTGTAGACACTTTGCTGACATTTCCAAATCACACACACGGCTTCTAAATTGCCAAAACCAAGTTATCTTTATATTTTGGAAACTAAGTAATCTGACAAAACAAAGTTATTTTTAACATATTTTATTTAGATAAAAAAGCATTAATGCTGTAAAACCACCACAATGCTGGTGGTTTAATTTTTCCTTTCAGTTTTTGTTAATCCAAGCTTTTGGTGACTAATTTTTGAAGTACATTGCATCACCACATTAGCAGAGTACAGTCTTCAAGAAACATAAATAAATAAGCCAAATCAAACTTCCCTAAGGCATCTCTACGGAACTAACAAGATGTTTTTAGGATAGATTCCAGGGTCAGAAGACTAAACACTGAAAGAAGGCCATTTGGTGCTTGGCCCCAGTTCAAGAAAACTCTCTAGATGCTGACTGAAGCCGTTATCTCAACCAAGTATCCTGTTAACCAACAGAACAATCTTACAAAAAAACCCTATTAAAATGAAATAAAGCCTGCTGTAAGCCAGCAGATAAATGTATTTATTGGCTGTCTTGCTTATATTGCTCAATTTTATTGAAGGATTTTCTGTACACTAGTCTTTTCTTTGGTATTTATATTGTTTCATAAAGCTGCCCATGAATAAACACTCTTTTTGGTTACAAAATGCAATTAAACTCCCACAGAAGAACATTTTAAGGGATTCAGTATTTCTATTAAGACTAAATCTCAAAAATTATTTCAAGGTCCCTAATCACTAGACTGTCTTGGCAATAATTCAAAATGTACTTTTGGATGCTTCCTTCATTTAATACACTGGAGAAGGCAGGGATTCTAAATCTCTGTAATTAAAATGTTTTCCTAGGCCTCTTGTTGAAAAGGGCTTTTCCTTTTTGTCTGCTGGACTGGCTAAATATTATTAAAAGCTCAAAACAAATCACAGACTAACAATAAAACAGCAAACATTGAAGTGATGCTATATTCAAATAGCCTCTTCAGTAAAGAATTAATGAATATTTTGAGAGAAAAACAGCTGAATAAAGCTTTTTCTATAATATTTAACAAAACTGCTGTGGTATCTCCAAGTATTAGGAAGTTTATTGAATCAATGCAAAATTTATGTTATAATTCACAAAAAAATTTTTATTTCCCCTGTTTTCCAAAATAAGCTCAGAAATCTAACATACAGTATTACAACTGCTTCATAAAGACTAGTGAACAGGAACATATGGATATAAAAAAAACCCCAAAACATTTGTGAGAGTTTCAGAAGTCAGACACCAGTGCCTTCAATGCATGCTTTCAATTAATTCGGTACATACCGCCAGAATAACTTAATTCAAAACTATTTATAACCCAAGCTTTGAGCCTCACAGCTTTATTGTAGGCTGGAGGTTCACAGCTTCATATTGATAGTGGTGACTAATTATACAGCATATTATAAACATCCATAATTTCATCAGCTACAGCACTAGAATGTTGGCTTCTGAATCTCAACATAGCAAGAAGGTTTTGGCATCAGTGCTTCAGTGTTCTAACTCATAAAGAATTGGAAATCTGATAAATTCTCTTGTTGAATCAAACTCGTAACAGTGAAACTGGACAAGTGACTCAATAATGGTTTTAATCAGCACGACTAATCCACTACCAATTGCCACGTGGCATTTATTCCTCTTAATGGCTCACTATTGAGATGGCTTTTAAGACAGTATGAGAAGTGCCCCCTTTGGCCACACTTAGGGTGTGCTCATGGAGTATTTTTTTGTCTTTGCTTATCCAATTCTCACAGTAGTACTCAACTAAAAACCACAAGCCCCACCACAAAAGCCCTAAAATAAGTGCTATTAATTGGGACAGTTGTCAAAGCATTTCAATTTTAAAGGGCCATTATTGATCCCAGTGTCTCTTCATGTTTAACTTCGTAAAGTCTCAACAAGCAACAGCTGCAAACTAAGACCTTAAGCTTCGTAGAGAATCCCTGTCCAGTCTCACAGAGTAAACATTCAACACAGAAGCATTTATGCAAACAGCATAATTCAAATCACTATGAATGCTCGGAAAAATGTAATGAAGACATTTCCTTATGTTTCCAGTATTAAGTATGCAGAGAGAAAGCTGCTGAATAAGAAAAACAATCAAATATAGTCAACTTCTGACAATGCAAAACAAGCCTTTACATAATTCCATTTATTATTTGATTCTGTTTTCTTTAAACAAACATTAAATAGTACCTGATCTTTCATTCTTGCTTTCCTTGGTAGTGTGACTGCAATTTCTGTATCTGTTGTTATACTACCTATTCTCTGTTCTATTCCACAACTGTTCTCCTTTAATGCTGCTTCCACCTTTCCTGTAGAAGGAGCTGGGGAGGAGCGGGCTGAATCTGCAGGACGAGGTGAAATGCTTTCCATGCTCCTAGTGCTGCCACTATTCTCGTCCTCATCATCATCACTAGACAAAACAACTAAAAGAAAATATTACATTCTCAACCACTGCATTTTTCTGTAACAGAAATGTCTTTTTTCATTCTTGGCTTTTCTTGGTAGTGTGACTGCAATTTCTGTATCTGTTGTTATACTACCTATTCTCTGCTCTATTCCACAACTGTTCTCCTTTAATGCCGCTTCCACCTTTCCTGCAGGAGATAGAGGGGAGCAGGCTGGATCTGCAGGACGAGGTGAAATGCTTTCCATACTCCTAGTGCTGCCACTATTCTCATCATCATCACTAGACAAAACAACTAAAAGAAAATATTACATTCTCAACCACTGCATTTTTCTGTAACAGAAATGTCTTTTCAAGGAATAGCTTAAAAGTAATTTATGTAATTGTCCTGCAGTGCCAAAAAAAATCCATGTGTATCATTATCTTATGCTTTTATTAATGATTATTTGGAATCTGGCTGCAAGCACTCTCTGCCTTGTTTTTGATTTCTTATAACTAACTATACAAAAAATGGATATCATTAATCCACCTCTAGACAGAAGTGAACTTTTCTTGGTTCAGTCAAGAAATGACAGTAATACAACCTAAAAACTGACAACAGAAATTACAACTGAAATCGTTCAAATCAATACGACATGATCTAATAAAATAAGCACAGAACCAGAAACATAATTTCCTTTACTCCAGCCTTCCTGCTTATTAAGTTTACACAGAGAAAGCACAGAAATTAACATTTTACAAATTATTAAATTTAAATAGATGCATAGCTCAGAAGAAAAAAAGGAGGAAAACACAAAAATCAAATACCACCTTTCCTCCTGGGAGAATAAATGATGGAATTCTGCTATGGATACTTTTTTTCCAAAACTCCAAATGCAAGTATTTTTAAAAAAACAAACAAAAGAAAAACTGTCACAAAATAATTTTTGTTTTCCCCAGTGTTCAACTTTCTCGAAGAGAACCTCTGCACATAAAAAGGAAATTATTAAAAGTTCTGTCCCTCTTCCCCAAGAACACACACACGAAAAATTCCATGCAACATCAGTTATGTAAACCTGCACATACAGCTCCTTCACTGTACAACATCCTGGGCTTCCAGCTAATGGCTGTATTCATAAAAACGTACTTACTTGGATCATTTAGTTCAGATGGTCTTGTACTCCTCTGTCTTAAGCTTCCTGTAATTTTAGGATTTTTTGTCCCAGTTATAAGACCAACTTTTCCATTCTGTCGTAACATAGAATGTCCTACAACCTCATTACTCAGCAGAATATCCGCCGGACCTTTTCCAACAGCAGAACTATAAAACTTCTTTGTGCTGAACCCTGTACTTGAAGATTTTTGCCCTGCTGAATTCTGATGTATTGAAGAACGTGATAAAGGCCCCACAGATTCACTTAATGTCACAGTTTGTCTGGAGACTCTTTGCAAATCCTTTAGAGAAGCACTTTCACAATGTCGGCATTTGGTCTGATTTTCATTCGCCCTCCCACAATTTGGGCAATCACTAGAATAATCAATCTGTTCCAAAAGCTAAAGAAGAAATAAACATACAATCAGTAATTGTTCTGTCCAGAATGAATCATACAATCACTTAGGTTGGAAAAGACCTTTAATATCATCAAGCCTAACCATTAATGTAGCACTGTCAGATCATCACTAAGTCATATCCCAAGATGCCACATCTACATGTCTTTTAAGTATCTCCAGGGATGGTGACTCAACCACATCCCTGGGCATCCTCTTCCAATACTTGAGAACCCTTTAGCTGAAGAAATTTTTCATAATATCTAGTGGAGATTGACAACACTACATTAGCAATTACAGTAAGCAGAGAAAGCAAACTTCAAAACAAAGTTTGATTTTTTCATTTCATTTAAGAAGATGAAAAATGTTCTAAAAAGAACAAACGTCATTTGTAGCAATTTTTTAAAGCAACTAATGTTGGACAATTCAGATTTTCCATCTTGCCTTTTTTGCCATTAAGTGAAACCTTGCACACTGTTCAAAGACATATATCCATCAGCAAGATGGTCCAGTTACACCATTTCTGTAAAAGCAGTTTCATTGGACAGAATTAAAGTAACCTAGGGATCCACAGAACATTGCTGGAGAGGATTTGAAGAAACCTCGTATGTCAAATTTATTTGTCCTTCCAAGATATCTTCTAACAGCCCAGCAAGGCATGCAGGAAAATTCACTCCTCGAGGGAGATAAAGAAAAAGCAAAGTATATATATTGCTCTAGAGTCCCATGTCGCAGAGAAGAAAACAGGACTTGAGAAAAAGGAGTTCCCCAAGCTTCCAAGAAGCAAACACGGGCTACAAGGGAAAATGTATCCTACCACTGCAAAGACAGATGTCTTTCTTTTTTCTCACATTTACTAGATCCCACTTAATTCTGTATTACAAGTGTAGAACTTGGACTTCTAATTCTAAGGGATTCAGTACTAACATATGAACTACAGAAAGAGTACCAAAGTGAATACAGAACATCTCTAGAGATGAAATTTAATACATGTTATTGTCTCCTGGAGCACTCATCTCAAATGGCATAACCACCGTACTGTGAACTACTGAAGACAATGAATACCTACATCCCACCAAAAACTTTCGGAATCTACTTTCAAAACACAGCTTTCACAATTTATACCTCCTCCCACTCCCAGACGTGAACACGCTTCCAAGAGAGGACTTCCTAGGTGTGGGAAGTAATTTCAAACCCCAAATTTAAAGACGAAAATCATACAACAATAATATATTAATTTTACAAAATTTATACAATTTAACAAAGCTACAAATATTGTAGAGAAACAGAAGCAAAAAACCCCAAGTGTATAAAATATATCAGACCCTTAAAATCTGAGTTGTGGGATGAGATAGCAAGTCACATAAAAACCAGTGTTGTGCCACAGTGCTGTTACAGGATGTAGTTCTTAGATACTGCTTATCACATTGAAGAATTTCAATCAGACATTAAAACACTCAAGAGAAGGTACCAAGAGTACCTGGAGGATCTTAAGTATAGAGTAGTTGCCCCCCTACTTCAACCACAAGCCAAAAATTTTAAACCAGTTTCCTTATTAACATCATATTAGTTAACTAAATAAGCAATGGCAATGCATAAGAGCAGTACCAGGTGCTTCAAACAAAAACTAAGCATTTATAAAAATCATAGATCTATAATTTTTTTTTTTTTAACCAAGATCTCCTTACAGGAAGTTTTGCATTGACAGTCAAACAGTGTGACCTGTATGTGGGCATTACGAAACTTCCATAGTAACCTGAAAGGTTGATAAAAAATACGGAGAGCCTTACAGCAATTTCCACAGTATCTTACATCTGATATTCAAAAAAGTTCCTGACAAAAACATCCTGGTTGGCTGCATCTAGACCAGAGAATGCCATTAGGATACCTAAGGAGCTACTCTCACTGAAAAAGTGAGCATCTTAATAAAAAGTATTTGCACCTTTGCAGCACTTTTATCTTTACTGTTTTAAGAACAGAAAATCATGACATTAAAAAAAAATAAGCTGTCAAAGAGCAAAATATTGTTCCTCTATTTCAGCAAACTAAAATTATCAATCTCTAGTTTACCACTCAGCCATTCAATTAAATCACAGATTTTTATTTTTCCTTTTCAGTGCAGCATCTGTCTGTTCAAATCAGAAAAGAAATATTTCACATCTAGAAGCAATATTAGCACTTAAAAATCTCTATCACTGTAACTTTTTAAAATTATGTAAATCGTCCTCCCAACTGTAAGGATTTTTTAAAACATCAACTTGTTTTACTCCTGAATGTCTGTTTTTAAAATATGCAACAACTTTTAAACTTCCACAAGACTTTACAGATTTTTAAAATATTACCCACCTTTGACTGAGTTAAGCATTTTTTTGTAGCAGAAGATAGACTCAAGTCAGATTGATATGAATTGCAATGACCTTTCTGTCGCACCTTTCTCTTAATTTCAGATTCTGATTCTGACTCCTCTGTATTCTCCATTACACTGTCTAGGAAGGAAAAGATGAAAAAACATTAAAAAGAAACACCCACTCATATACTGTTATAATTATGATCAACTTACTTCTTTACATACACTAACTTGAACTAAACATAAACACATTTTTAAACCCCAAAAAGACTACACTGTTTAAAATGTTTCATGATTTGTTGTATGAATTACAAAAACATTCCCCTAAGTAACTTCAAAAATGTTTTATTAATACTATTGCAAGGTCTCTCACTGACAATTTGAATCTTATGTCTTTGCAAGAGGCTTTGGATCTGCAAATCTCTGCTAACTTCACTGCAAATCAAATGGAGGGTCCGCTGCCAAAAATACAAGGAGATGCTAGACTATGCCGATGCAAGTCTTTACTACAGAACTACTTCTGAATGCATTTAGAATAATAGGAAATGTTCTGTGTAATTAGGATTTCACATAATCATCATGGTTGGAAGAGACCTACAAGAGCATCTAGTCCAACTATTAACCTGGCACCACCATCATCACCCCTCAACCGTATCTTCAAGTGCCACATCCAGAAGCCTCTTGAACACTTCCAGAGATGAGGACCCTGTCACCACCATGGGCAACTTATTCCAATGCCCAAACACTCTTCCACTGAGAAGATTTTTTCTACTATCTAATCTAAACCTCCCCTGGCACCGGGGTAAGGCTTTTACCTCTCGTCCTTCTAATTAAGACAGCAGGAAGAAGAGACTGATCCCCACCTGGTTACAACATGTTTTCAGGTTGTTCTGGAGAGCAGTAAGGTCTCTCCATAGCCTCCTTTTCTCCAGGCTGACATCCCCCAGCTCCCTCAGCTGCTCATTATAAGATCTGTGCTCCAGACCCTTCACCAGCTCGGCTGCCCTTCTCTGGACATGCTCATGTCCTTTCCTAATTGAGAGGCCCAACACTGGACATGGCACTCGAGGTGTGGCCTTCATCAGTGCTGGGTACAGAGGGACAATCACTTCCCTGGTTCTGTTGGCCACACTATTCCCGATACAGGCTGGGATGCCACTGGCCTTCTTGGCCACCTGGGAACACTGCCAAGTGTCAAGCAGCAGATTTACTCCTTCAGATTTACTCCTTTGACACAAGACACATTAGTACAGTGAATTATACTCTCATATCCTGTTGTATACTGGGACATTCATTTAAATACTGTAAGAGTATAGGAACACAGAAACCCATGAATTAAATCTCACTCTGTGCATTTAAAGAAGTGGAATGTGTTGTACAAGAGTGCCTTAATTAGTGTCATGATAAAGTGCTATTTATATCCCTTTAATTGCTGTTCTCCATATTGAAACTTTTTTAAGACTGTATTTTTTTAATAGGAATGAACACTTTTTCAGTGTACTTACAGATGGTCTCACAAACATCCTACTATGAGACGACATCTCAAAAGTAAAGAATGGCTCATTTTCCAAAAATAATTACTAATAGGTGGGTTTTTTTTCTAAGTTAACTTACTTTAGAGTAGTACTGCTGAAGATCTACTTAACATTAACCCAAAATGGCACAGCAGAACAACTTGCCAGTGCAGGTGACTATGCAGCTGAATAGCAGGTTTACAGACTGTATCTATACTAACAAAGCTTAACAAAACACAGGGTATTTTCTTCAATTTCACAATTTCCACACCTCAAACCAAACTGTATTTTTTCTACTGCACCTCCATCAGCATACAGCGCTGATGCTGGTTCTTTTATTAACTCCCTCAGTAGATGAATACAATCCATACCAAGTGCTGGTTACTACATCACATTGTTCTTGTACTAACACTGCTACAGAAGTTCCTCATCAATAATTCACAAACAAGCTGGAGGTTTGGGCTCAGACTAGTTAATGCCAGAGATCTGTTCCATCTCCAATTTTATGACTCTAAATTTTCTGTCTACCTGTGTTTTTTAAAATAACTGAAGACTAATTTAAAAATATTACATGACTGAACTAGCTGCAGAAATGTCATAAAGGGCAAAATCCTCCCTTCATGCACAAACTTGTACAGAACTAGAACAACACGATGCAAGGCTGTAAGTATATGTACTAAAGGTTATATAAGATTTGGCAACACACCCACCCAAATCAGGTATTAAAAAAATTATTCTGCTTAGAAGAAACGAGAACTCTAAATACAACTTACCTACTCCTTGAGACCGTGGTAATCTAATGTGGTCTGCCTCTACCTTCTGAAGCTGAGGTGGGTATTCTTTTCTGGAAAATGAATTAGATGTATGGTTGTTCTTTTAATAGACACCATTATAATTTAGTCACAATTACACATGAACAAAATGAACCTGAAATGTATCTGAAAGCTATGAACAAGTAACTTCCCCTACTACATGCTATTTGCACACATAAAAAAGCATTACCAGAATGATAGAAACAGCCACAGTAAATGTTTTGGAACTGTTTCTGTTCTGGAGTCTGTCACTTTCAGACCCAAGTCTCTAAATACCAAAGCCTGCATCTTCTCCTCCTCTTCCTCATTCATGAAATAAAAGACAGATACTTTTAAAAGCCAAGAACAGAAACAACTACTACTTTAATAGTAAAGTAGATTCTACAAGTTCCACAACTTAAAAAACAGGAAGAGAAGATGCAAAACAGAGGGAAGAGATCTGATATAAAAAACTGTTGTGACCAAAAACCAGAAAGAACAAGACAGCAGACATGCTTCCTACACATTTGTTTTTAAAATACTGTAATATAGACAAATTACGGGATAATAAGTCTTTTGTTGGTGTAACTTGCATAAGATGGATATCACACATTTTTGTGCAAATTAATGCAATATATGGCATTATAGCAAGATTTCTTTGAGTCTCCTGAAAGATGTTTTCAGTTTACACACACGTGTGTCAAATCATGCTAATACCAAACTAAGATTCCTGACTCTCAGTGCATGTGGGTTACTGTTTGCAGCACTTTTCTTTCTCAGTGCTTACTCAGCCCTGCAGCTCTAGATAACTGTTCTTGTCATAACGGAGGATGGCACACATCTGAAACACAGGAGGCCTTGCCAAAAAAATCAGCAGAAACTGGCTTTATTGGAAAATTAAGCACTGGGCTGCAAATGGGTCACACATGTCCCATACTGCTACCTCTTGACTACAAGGGCATTAATCAACAGCAAGGGGCAAAGCAAGCAGCTGTAGGCAGTAACATCTCCACTAACAGCTAAATTTTGAGGACCTGTCTGACAAAAATTTGGCTATGGCTAAAGTAGATTTTAGCTCTAGGTATAAGATTTTATTTCTTTCAGCATTTCCTAATGCATCAAATTATAAAACCTTTGCATTTTCTGCATTTCATAACATTAACTAACATCTCTGGAACAAGATTAATCTCCAATACCCTTTGGGGTATTTCTTACCTAATATCAAACACATTTGACTGTGTTGATGGGCTGCAGCTTTAAAGAAAATTCTGGCAGAAAGAAGGATTGAGAAACAAGCATGTCTAAAAGAATGTAGAGACGCCATGGTACTTCATCACGACTGCTGGCAAACATATCACAGATGACAGATTAAGTAATAATTTATTTGTTACTGATTGTGTCAAATGTGTTTCTGAAACAATCCTGCTCCTCCAGAAATTTTTTTTAATACCCGCACACATAAAAAATGAACCTAAATTGTAAACTCAGTATGAAAATTTATTCATAAATTAAACACAGTATTTTTTTGGATCATTTTCCTTAAAAATTCAAATCACATGAGATTACTTTAAGGCAGAATTAGTGGAAATAAAAGGCAGAGCTCAAACTCATCATTATGTAATGAGAAGCTATACTATCAAAACCAATCCTAATGACATTCTAAAGGGTAAAAAATCTGTAACATCATTTTAGATTTGAAAAATATACAACACTGCAGCAAGGATGTGCAAGCTGTTGTCTCACGTGTCATAATTATCTTTCACTAGTATTTTGTAACAGTAAGTTTTGTTTTGAATATAATTACTTCTAGAAAAATTATATTCTATAAGATGTCTAAAAATATAACAAATGATATTTAAGAGAAACAATACTGAAACTATTTGTCATTTAACTGAAAGAAAACAATAAAGGAAATGATATGACAGATTAAGAGTAGTAAAATTTCTTTTAAAATGTAGTTGACAATTCAAGGTCTCTGGACATTTCTAAGTTATAATTTTTCTTCTAAGAATCATACATTTGTGTTATATTTTTAATATGCAACATATGTTTATCTTTTTAAGATGATTAATTCATTATTTATCATATAAAGCTAAATAATTCTTTTACAATAAATCAGAATACACTAGCATTATCTACCTTCATCTGAATTTTATGTTAGAAGCATAGACTCTCATTGAGACCTATTAAATGGCCAAACACTTGCAAGAATACAGAAGAGGTACCAAAAAAATGTCTATCTTTCTTCTCCCACAGTACAGAACTGTTACTCATACACTCAATGAACCAGTAACACCCAAACCCAAGTCACAAAAACCAGCTCCAAGACAAGTGAGGCTTTCCAACACACTTTAGTGGGGTTAGCAATTCAAGGTCAGGCTTGAAGTTGCTCTGAATATGAAAGAAAAGTGAAAGACTATTTAATTTTAGATTTCATCGTGGCGGGGGGGAGGGGAATCTTTCTTGGAGACAGTGACAGCCCTTCCATATGAGGGCAGCAACTTTGGGTGCCTTCTACTACTTTCCTTTCCTGAAAAACCCACAAAGAGAAAAGGAGCGCACACCACCATGAAGTTTCTACAGACTAGAAAACAAAGCTGCCCCACTGAGTACAGTGTTTGTTGCTGCCTGAATAGTTGCAGATCCATTAATACCTTCTCCAGTAAAATACTTAGTACACTGAGCCGTTTAATTGCATGTGATTTGAAGAAACAAAATGGAAACAGTGGTTGATTTTTAAATGAAACACCTACCTTTAAAAGGACGATTTGGAAAAGAAAAAAAAAAATCTTAGAACAGATTTAAAAACATACAGCCCTTGAAAACAAATGCCTTCTTGCTGTTAAACCCTACCCAAAACTAAGTCTTCCATTTCAACGGGAATAATTGAGGGATCAAACAGCTGAGCTGATCAAGATCACCCATATACTGTGTCAAGCAGTTAAAAAAAAAACAATGCTCAGAGGTGAAACAATTTTAGGCATCTCGTTTGTCTCCTAGATTATAAGCACTTTTAATACCTTTAAGTACAAGGGAAGTAGACAAGTATTCGATAAAAAGCAATCTCAACAAGTAGTAAAGCATCAAACAGCAAAACATTAATTACAGTAGCAAAGAAGATCAAGCTTTTTCTGCAACACACAGGACTGAAATACTGAGGCAGTCTGCACTGTGCAGCATCATGAACTTCTGTCATATCTTAACAGCTAAATGCTACAGTATTCTTGACTAAGCGTGTTTTGCCCAGACAGAATGGTGTCACTGATTTCATATTTTCAGCAAACATTCATTATTACTGCTATATTCTCTTGCAGATTGAATTGGACGTTAGTATCTTCACATTGGCCTGGTAGACAGACCTTTATGAAACTCTCCAGCAGAAGTGACATTTTCACTTAAAATTTCTTCTCTAGGAAAACAAAAAACAGAAAAGTGGTGGGGGGAATGAGGGGAAGGGGCAGGCCCACAATTTCTGGCTATGCCAGAAAACAAATAAACACGAAGAAACATCTGGATCTGGGAATTTAGGAGACAGTGCTACCTACGTTTTGGTACAAGCCACACTAAAAAGGCTGCATCAATTCCTAATTTTCTTGAGGTGCAGGCATACACACGAGCTATGTTTAATGCACAGCCTGGCTCTTTGAGAGGCTGCCTTATTCAGCCTTTCCTCTGCTTCTGCATGCTACTATTTGGAGATGTACCACTGCAGGTAGGCTGTTGGTTACTACATCATTACACAAAAAGAGAGTAAAGCACAATAAGATTGAAGCACAAAGCTGCTGAGATTTACCTTCAGTGTGTGTTAGAGGAAGAACAGAGTACAAAAGCCAAAGGCTGAAAAGAGAAGCAGCAGCAGAGCGAATAGGGTTTTCAGAACACAGGTCAGCAACCCCATTTGGCCCAGAAAGTCAGGAGCTGCTGCTGCACTTATCATGACAGTAATGATTAAAGCTAAATTTAGCAGCTCCTGCCTACATCATCTTCCCCTGCTAGGACAACAACAAAAAGCAGGTAAAGAAAAAGGAACATATCCAGTAGTACTGGATGAAGAAGCAGCAGGTGTCCTCATGAGAAAATTAAGATCACAACAGCATGGAACTCAAACCTTCTCTTCTATGTCATACAGTGACACTAACTGGCTGGTGAGTATCTCTTTGATAGCTCTTTTAAGAAGTAACAAAAGGCAGCAAAACAGAAAGTCTTGATTTTACCTCTGAATTTGAAATAAATCTAGAAAATCCTGAATTCACAAAGAACTGTGCTATTTATATCATTATTAGTTAAACATAATATACACTTTGTAAACAGTGCAAGCTGGTATCAAGCTCCTACTGCCAAAAGCCACCTATACAGACAGGATATTTATAAAAACTCAATTAATTCATTACTATCAAGAAAACATTTCCACTAACACATAAATTTGAGCTATATATGAAGAAAAATAAATGTATGGTATTTCATACTGCTAACAAAATATTAACAGCAGTAAACCAGATGCAAAACAAGTGAGAAATGAGCCTGAAATGAGCAATGAAAAACCAGTGTGTCAGGTTTTGCTATACATTTTCTGTTAACTGTTTCAACATATGCATTTCATAAACAAAATATACACAGTAATGCAATAAAACCCTTTAACGCTACTCAAACCAAGCCGAGATGACGGAGTGAAAGCTGTTAAACAGCCTCCTAAGAGCTTCAGAATCATTTTACTACGATGCTTCAGAACCATTCTATCACAAAAAGTTCACTGCTCTACAAAAAGAATTAGGCGTCAATTCTTAAAATCCAAGAATGTTTATGCAATTTTGCATTGGATATATAAATAAATTTCCAGTGGAAAACTACCCAAAATTCACAGTAACACAGCATTACTTAGAGATGGATGTAAAAGTCCTTTTTCAATAAAAGAGAGTAAGTGAACCATAAAACCAGAACTAAAAACAATCAACCCCATCACACATGAGCAGATATGATTGACTTGATTCAATAATCTTTAACTAGCACTAATACAGCACTCAATCAGTTAATTTTCTTAATGCTCATTGCCATGATCATTTGATCAACAGGAAGCTTACCTTTCCTTTCGGTCCAGATTGCTTAAAATATGAAAAAAGAAAAAAACATATAAGATGTAAAGCCCCACAGGTGTTGCACATCACTAAATTCAAAAGTTATTAAATATACATTGTAACTGTTTCATTGTCTCTTGCACTCACCAGTCTAATTTTCAAACAAGCATTATAATTTTTTCACCACATTTTTTGTCAAAGTAATTAAAAATGCACAAACATTACTTCACAGACAGCAACAGTCAGTGGTCTAAATACCACATTGATTTGACTCTTTTTCAATGTGTAAAATTTGATTAATTCTGAACTTAACCTGGTCATCTCAATTCACTTGCAATGCAAAAGCCAATAAGATAGAATTCTGATACACCAATTATTATCAAGCCTCATTTCAAATCACAGAATCATTAAGGCTGGAAAAGACTTCTAAGACAGAGGCCAATCATTAAAACTATCCCTGATCACCATGCAAAAGAGAAAATAATTTATGTAAGAACTTTTTTCCAATTATTAAAAAAATGTGTGTTTAAATTGAGAAACAAATTTCAGCATCAGCCCTCAAATATTTAAGAAACCACATGGAAAGGCTAGAGAAGGATAAATGGAAACCTCTTTCTGAGGTTTAGGCCAAAAAAATCTCCCAAAAGAACCTAGGAACTAGGGCCACTGGTTTTACAAGCATCTCCTTTAACATGAGTTAACACAGAAATGAATGTAGCTGATGCTCAAAATTCTGGTCCTTTGTACACCAAGCTTGATACAAAAATAAATCTAACTAAGCTTAGTACACAGATAACTTGAAAATAGCATCTGCATGTTTTCTGTCTTTTCAAAATTTGTAATATGGAATGCTGTAAGCTTTTAATCTATTTGACTGTTCCTCCCAAACATCAAAAGCCTAACAAAGTTCTGATATACATGCATTACATTAACTGTATTCTAAAACAGAACAAATTCAAATTGTTTCCTTTTTTACTTCAGCCAAACTAAACAGAGTAATGATATTACACAGTAATAAAAACTCATCCTCCTTGCCTTTTCACAAAGAGAACACTCACAAGAATAGAGCAAACTAATTCTCTTGGTACTCATAAAACAGCAGGAGTGGAAGCAAAACAGGTAAGAACACAGTCCTGATAGTCCTACAGAGTGCTCTATGAAAGTACATTCCATCTCCACAGTGCTCTGGGAAGAGAGTAAAAGGACTTCAAAACGGAATGCAACCGTGGCAACTTAAAACTGGGGCGGGAGGTAATGAGCCAGTGCTGTGTGGAGGTGGGGATAAACTCCTCCTAGCTGGAGCTAGGCTTTACAAACAAACACTGCTTTTGTGCAGGTCACATCCCAGTTTATCAATCCAGTCAGACCCCAAACCATGTCTGTATGGAGCCATATCCAGTAGCTTTGCATCCTTGGCATAGTTAAAATGTACCTTGGATTAACTGTCTACAGGTGCTTCAAAGAGTCACCCTGTTAAGGAACACATACCTAATGCTAAGGAAACTTAAAGGCAGGAAAAAATTTCCAGAATGCCTGATATTATACATTGTCATTGCATTAGATGCCTTACTTGTTCGTTTTAAAATCCCTCATGAATATAATGCATTTAAAGGAATTCTTACTTTTATACCTCAGGAAGATGAAAAGATAAGAATTCTAGATTGACCACTGTCCCTACCAACTGTTTCATGCAGCTCATGCATAAGATTTGTTAAACATGCAGTACATACAATGCTATTTCAGTGCCAAGTGTTGAACAACAGTCAGTCAGTAGCTTAAGACAGAACTATGCATCCATTAAACGAAGCAAAATAGTTTGAACCAACTAGAACACTAGGCCAAGCTACATCTGAAAATCTGTTGTATCAGACATGAACAAATTTTAATTTAATCCCCAGATTCCACTGAAAAAAACCATGAATGTTTATCATAATCTTATTTTGAAATAACAAATTTTGTTGTGCTAGAAACTTGCATTTTACAATGAGTGCAACAGATACTCAGCCAGATTTTAAATTAACATGCATGTGCAAAAAAGTTGCAGGAGGAGATAAGAAATGCAGTACAAATCATACACAAATTCAACTTGATAGAGATCCTAATTGAGTTCATGATCAGTTTGCTCCATGTGACACCATCCCCACCCAAAGAACCCTGTATAAGTAACAAAACTTGTAATGTCAGTGCCAGAGACTAAAATTGCTCAACTCGTTTAATAATGTTTTTATTTTTGGTTAGCCTTTCCAGAATCTACCATGGATTTAAGTACAATACATTAGGTTAGATAAAATTATTTTCCCCATGTTGTTACTGATCACCACAACACAGAATAATCTACAGATGCAAAAAATTAACAGAACACAACTTTGTGTCATATGCAAATTAGCAAAGAAAAACAAAACCCAGCACTTTAGAGCTCAATCTCCATCCTACCAGCTCTTCTGTCTTGATACATACTAAGAATTTTATCCTTGGTTTGCCACTCACATTTTCTGCAAATAGTCCTTTTGAGGAATCAGCATTTACTTTTAAACTTAACTATTGCCTAATGTCAGTAAAGACTAGCCAAAAAACGATACAAAAAAAATTCCTACACAAGGAAAAATATATGACCAAGATATATTACCCATTTAATATGGTCTGGAATTTCATATTATGGTCAGCTTTAAATAGTCCTATTTTAGTTGGCTTTTTTCTGACTATTGCCTTCTCACTCAGAAACCTGTTTTCAACATCAAGTAGTCCTGAAATCCTTCTTCTTTTATTTATTAAGAAAAGCCTGTCAGGAAGCTACATTTTATTAATTTTCAATCCTCTAACTCAGAAACAGATCTAGAAGCTTTAAAAAGCAGTCAGCTGAGTCAGAAACTACTGGAATTAAACACCATTTGCGAAGTTCCTATGTAAAGCTCACCCTCAGTCAATTAGATCATGCTGGTTCTGATATCCTCCAGTAACAAAGCACTGCTTGGGATTTTTATGACTGTTTCCTGCCTTTAAAACTCCAAAAATATTCCTAGCATAAGAGTTAATTGTCTGTTGCTAATGTAGATGAACTACAATGACAATCCTAGAAGAAAACATATTCAGAACACTCAAGATGACTACTATCCAATTACTTCACACAATATTCAGCTTGCCTAAGTTGTGCATTAGTTTCCTTCCTGCACATCACACATGCCAAGTCACTACCTTTTTTTCCTCCACATTACATTGCAGGCTTATAGAGAAGTAAGTCCCACAGGCAAGAAAGGCAAGCAGGCAAATCTAACATGCCTTGAAGATTAAGAACCTCTGGAGCAGGTTGAAGAAACCTCTGGCACTCAACTTGGCAAGATAAATCCATTCTGACTGGCTGTTTAAAGAACCATCTCACAACAAAGCTCAATCAACTACACAAGTATTATCAAAGTCAACATTCAGAGCAGTCTTGCATGATTTTGCATACTTCAAATCATTTTCGTTAGCACTGCAGATCAAAATTTTATCCCTCAGAATTACAAAAACCCCCACAAACAACTCCTCCCCAAAAAACCCCCACAAATAAACAAAAGCAAGCACAAACACATACACATAAACAAAACCCACCAGAAAGGTAAGGGCACGAATGCTTAGAGATGCCCCACATTTTCCTCAATGGGACACTGAACAAAAATATACTAAAAAGGACTTCATGCAAGAAAAAGCACAGCTGATTCAGCCTAAATCACAGTGATAACATAAACCCCCATCCTTCAGCTTAACTCACGGTAAAAACTGCCAATCCTTTTTAGTCATCAGCCTTGCACTGATGGTAAAAAATGTAAAGAAATGTAAAGAATTGAAAAGAGAGGTACCTACTACTGCATCTGCTACTACTACAGGAAAGGAAATGTCCATCCTACATATCATTTACAGATTATAGTACTGTTTGAAATGGAAAGAGGAAACAACCTAAGCCCTCAAGGACAGGATAAGACAGCAACTCTCCTATAAGGAAAGGCTGCAAGAATTGGGGTTGTTCGGCCTGGAGAAGTGAAGACCTCATTGTGACCTTTCAGTATTTGAAGGGGGCCTAAAAGATAGATGGGGACAAACAGTTTATCAGGGCCTGTTGCAATAGGTCAAGGGGTAATGATTTAAAACTAAAAGATGGTAGATTCAGACTAGATAGAGGAAAGAAGTATTTTACAACAAGGTGGTGAAACACTGAAACAGGCTGACACAAGAGGTGGTAGCTGCCCCATCCCTGCAAACATTCAAGGTCAGGTGGGATGGAGCTCTGAGCAACCCCATCTAGTTGAAGATGTCCCTGCTTATGGCATAGGGGTTGGACTAGGTGGCCTTTTAAGTCCCTTCCAACCCAAACTGTTCTATGAGTCTATCATTTCGTGACTGCAAAATTCCTCTTTCAGTTCATTTATTCAATGTCAGATTACTCTAGTACATGTTTGGATCACATAATTCATTCACATTAGCATATGGGCTTCGTTTTTCTGAAGTTAGCAAATCCAACTGAGGGAAGTAGAATGAAAAAAACAAAGGATAATGCCTACATATGATCCCACTACCCTAAAAAATCTGTGCTAAATAACAAGAGAAGAAAAAAGATGGCAGAAGAAGGAAGCTACAAAATGCAGACAGGATAAAGCACTTGTGTGGGATAGTGGAAATCCATGGAGTTCATAAACAAAAAGAACTCTGAATGGACAAACTTTGAAAGAAAACTCCTTAGAACAGTCAATATCTCATATGTTTGTGCATCATATTGGTGGCAAAAAAACATCTAGAAAAAAACCTGCAATTTACAGAGTCTGACGGGTTTTAAGTTTTCACATCAATGAAGTTCAATTCAGCATAGTTCAGCAAGATTCCCTGGTTTCCAGTCATCCTTTCTAAAAATTATTTACATAGATGCAAAACCTTGCTCCTGTTAGATGTTCCAATTTCTATGTTTTATGCTATATTTACAGACCATACACAATAATCAGACTCATAATTTAATGTTTGGACGGATCTTACACAAGCTGGAGTTGCTGTGAGTTAGTATTTGCTGACCATGTCAGTTATGTGAATTTCTACTGCGTACTATGATGGTCTATTTCAAAGTATTTTCAAAAAATATTTACATTAGCAGGTGCTCTCCTACTACATGCTAGTGTTCTTCAAAATGACTAAATTCTAGTATTATATGATAGTAATTCCTAAATGGTAAGTTTTATGGAACTTTAGTAATTAAGGTCAAAGCTCATAATCAAGAATGCACCTATGTCATTACTTACATTTTCTTAAAACACTTCATAGCATAAGGAAAACCATTACATACAATACCAGAGAAGACATTTAACAACTGAAACATCTGGAGAAACAAACGTAATTAGTTTTACCTTTGGGCTGCTGTTTTTACTACGGTTGTCTGTGCGTGTGCGTGGTGAAAACGTCTGCCATGTACCACAGTTACAGGACCAGATATATTCTGAGCATTTTCACTGCAAGCAGACAGAAAAATGTTAAAGAAAAGACTCTGGTGTGTTTGTACAGTCTTCGGTAAAAAATGTGGTGTCCTAATTTTACAAGACCAGCCACGCAACACCAAAAATTGAAGTATTTCTGAACCAATAATACACATTGTTAGGATCCTTTGCAGGCATAAAAACATTCAGCCTTATAATAAAATGGACGTACAAGAATATACAAATGTTTTTTTCCCCTGGAAGAAAAGGTAAAGATTTTTTCACTCAACTCTGTACTGCAAAAAGACACTGCCTTTTTTAATGACTCGTAACCATTTATAATTAATCTCATACTTCTATCTCTCATTTTATTAAGGCATAACATGAACTTCTTTACTATAACTTAAGGGGCAAAATGTGAACAGACTGAATTCAGGAATATCCCCCATTAAAAAAAATAAGCACAGCAAATTTATGGATGCAAGATGACTTGTAACTGAAAAAAACCCAGCACATTTCAAAAAGAAGAAAGGAAGGATTCTCAGGTACTCATATCTCAACAGGACTCTTATTCACCAATGTACTTTAGCATTTCTTTGGTTTCTTCATTTGTTGCCTTTTGACTTTTATCTCATTATTATGTAAAACCAGTAATTATGGAGAGAAGATTTCTTACCATTACCCTCTCTAGTAAAAGCTGACATTAAGATATGGTAGAACAATAACACAGTGCTCCTGCAAAGATCATTAAACCCTAAAAATTATCCTGTGCGCTGCTGTGACAGGACACACAATACTGTGCTCGAAATGTTCAAAAAACACACAACTCTTAAGAAACAGCATGTTGATTATGCAAACTGTTTCAAATTACAGAAATACAGTGCTTAAATTGTGCTTTTAAAATTGCTTGGAAATTTTAATTGCACTAGAGAAAATGATGTGAAACAGCATTCCTATTACTAATATTTCTCAGAAATACTATCTTGCCATTTCTCCTGTTATGAACAATGAAAAGAAACCTGAAGTACCAAAATTCAGAAAGAGCTGACAACCAGTTCCTAACCCCTCCTTTACATTCCCCCAAGAAGAAAACGAGTAAACTGTTAGTTTGCTTTTTAATTTTCAGTTCAGCATTACAAACCTTTTGGAAGCCTTACATAAGTCAAGATTAGAAGCTTTCAGAGCGTTTCTGACTGACCCTAACATAATGATGAACATAACAGAGCAAGACTTACCAAACCCAGACAGTTAAATTCTCTTTTCTAGGATATGAAATTTAAAAACATCATAAACCATCTGAGTTAACAGTTCCACTTCCTGAAAATTAATAGTATCCATGCAAACTCCAACCTCCTGAAAGTAAACACGCTCATCTCATATGCTTCTAAGCCAAGACTATGCAACTCCAGCTGGTCAGCCATCATCCAGAACAATCTACAGTCAACCTTCATCTAATTTGCCACCTCAGAAATAAAAAGCTGCTTGCCCTAAATACTTCAGAATGTCTCAAATCCTCTTTGGCCTCCTGTTTATTGCCTTTGAGAAAGATACTAGAAAAAAAAAAAAACAAACCAGAAGCAGACTGCAGGAATGCCTTCTCAAATGCTTAAGACCTAAGGACTTTAAACAAGCAAGTAAGTCTATGTATCTCCTGTTTTACCACTGTATTTTTTGGATCTGAACTTTGCCAAACTATCATGAATGTGAAACTCTGTCTTGTGCCCCCACAGCAGAAAAAAACTGTTTAGGAGCACTTTTGCTTTTTGCTTCACACTCATGTAGTGAAAACTCCAGTAGGTGCTGGAATAGAGTACTGCAGACTGCTCAGGGATCAGATTTGAGTCAAAGCAGACTGTTCTAGATGGCACACTTAAACGGTTCATATGGTGTCAGACATGTTTCCAACTAGGACAGCTATAAAACACAATCTGCTCTATAATCTTGTTCTCTGAACAGAGCATACCCGACACAGACAGGAACACCAGAAAAGACAGTCATGAAGTCCTAGCGAGCCGCAAAACAGGCACATCAGAACTGAAACCTGACTTTCCAAGTTTCAGCACAATTTCTTGAAAATTAGAGTAACACACTAAAAGCAGGGTGACATAATGGTCAGAAAGTTACCTGAAAGAACAAGTGTTCTACAAAGAACTTACAGTAAAGTAACAATAAATGTTTCATTAATGTCAGCTCAGAAACCACAGAGTGATTTGAAGCCTAGGCTCTGATGAAAACAAGGTTTTACCATCACATGCTATCAGCTGATCCTAGGAAATTCTTAACACCACATAATCAAGAGGCAAAACAAAAAAAATCTTGCACTGGGCAAATGGATGGACTTAGAAGTAAAGTAATAACAACATTTCAAAGACACACAACATCACTACAGATTACATTAATTCTGCTGTTCATCAAATAACTTTTTAAACAAAACATTATCAAAGAAAATCTAAAAGGATCTTAATACAAGTCATTGAAAGCTAGCAAAGATAAAGCTATTTAAAGAAAGACCTCATGATTAAAAAATACAACCAAAACTAATCAGGTTAAGAGTTTGGTACTGGATTTCCTTAATCAGGTAACAAATCGTGACTTTTTGGTTGGTTTAAATTGCTTTGACAAATACAGTGAAAATTTCTTCTCACTGTCCTTGCATATCCCTTCTTCTTATCTCTTATTCTCTGAATTTTAGGGACTATAGTACTACAACAATACCCCTTTGAGTCAAGCCCCATTGATCTGAAATTTTTAATCCCTATTCTGCAGAGAAGACGGAAAAAAAGACTACCAACATTGTGATAAAAATCACCACGAAAAATCGAAGAATATCAAGTATCTGATCTTACTGCATTTAATCTAGCATCTTAAGTGCATGATCAACTTTCAGAATCTTCTCTAGCTGAAGAGTCTAAATACTGAAAGAGTAACTGTTAAGCACCTTCCATTCTGCATATCAAAGTGAACATAGCAGCAATCATCACTGAAGTGACTAGATCACAAACCTTTACTGATACACAATATCCCAAAAAAGTCATTAAACAGAGACAATCACTTGCAGCATAACCACAAAATGCAGTGACCAAAATCTGAGAAGCAGTCAGTGTCCTCTACACAGTCATTATTCTCAAACAGTCCTTCATTAATGACAGTTTACTAGGAAGAGGTTGGATGATTATATTTTTCATTTAAATTCAGTATGCAGCTCAGTACTACAAAAAGGTGGGTGCCCATTTACATGCAACAGATTTTACTTTTTTAGTTGAATTTTATAAACTCTGCTATGCTTAGGTTTATACTTTGTTATTTGTCAACAGAAGGCCATTCCAATCCAGGTAACAGAATGTCTGAACTACATGCTTAGACCATCTAAAAAAAATTCAGTAATTATTTACCTTAAAACAAAACCTGCCTAGCCTTCTGGAACTTAATAAAAACATACATGTGCAATGTGTATAAACACACGTGTACAGTCAAGTATGACCACTTTAACAGAAAAGTAAAAAAAATTTACATGGTAGGGTTGGATTTCGCTACAAATTCCACAGCCAGCCAAAGGAAAATCCTAGTTACCAGAGAATTAGAGGAATCTTATTTTAAAGGTGTGCTCAAAACAAAGAACAAGTATAATGCAGACGCACAGGTTTCTTCAATAGTAACACAGAACAAAGGAGGCCTGACAGATTTGTAATAATTACTTTTACCTTTATGTCTATGTTCAAGAACAGAATCCTAAAGAATGAAAATGACCAGGATGATTCTGTAAGGACTGGTGAATTTGAAGATGTGCAGAAATATGGATATAATCTTATAAATCTGTTGTGCATACAAAAAAAAAAATCTAAAGACAAAACATAAACCAAGGACAATGAAGCACCGTGCTAATTTGTGTAAATGTAAAAATAACCTATAAAAAAAAAACCCTTGTCATTAATAAATAAATTTTATTTTTAAAAAAACTTTTTTAAGTTCCACATAACAGTCCAGAAGTTTATCTCAAGACATCAGTCTCAAAGACCAGAACAGCAGGAAAGAACACATATCACACAGAACTTCAAGGATTTATTTTCTCAAGTGACTTTGCTAAGATGGTCCCACTAACCAACAGTGCTTACAGCATACAAGAACCATGTCCTGATGGCAGACAGGGGCTGGAGCTTGGACCTGTGTGGGCACAGCTACGTTGCTATGCCGTACCTCTCAAATCATCGCTGGGAGTTGTCATGTCAGGGGGAAGAATAAGGACCACATCCCCAGAAGTGTGTCATTTCCGTCTCCCTCTCTTCATCAAGGCTGAGTTGCTGGGATCAGTCCCGCAGACCCCACCCTTGGCTGCTGCCACTCACCACCCTCCTATTCCTCCAAGATGTGACTCCAGGATGTGGTTCTGTGAGCCTGGCTCTGGGATGTGGCTCTGAAGAAGCGTCAGAGCCGTGCAGAACCGAGCCCACTGGAGTGGCCCAAAGCAGCAGAGGAACTGCGCTTGAACCAAGCCTGGTGCAGTGGAGCAGCGGTGCAGCACAAAACAGATGATCTCACTTCCAGGATTTTGTCTGGCACGGTTTCCCATCGCCTGTCATTATTTTCCATTGTCTCGGGCTCGGGGATGGGGAGAGCCAGCTGCGGGGAGTGCCCACCATCCTGTCTTTCCCCCAGCAGCCACATGGAACTAAATCAAAGTGGCAAAAACCTTTTGTGCATAAAGCACCTTCCTTTATTTTTTTATGCTTTTCTTATCAATACTGCTGTTGTCACTGCCCATTTCTTACTCCACTGATGTTTGCTTTCAGTAAATGGTTATCCCAACCCATAGTCTCTGCCTTTGTCCCTCTCTTACTGGAGCGGGCAAGGAGAAGGGAAGTGTCTTATTCTGAGTTTAGTTTCCAGATGGTGATAACCCACCACAAATGAAGACAAGGACATCTGCCATGCAGCTACATATACATTGGATATTTGATAACTAGCCCATCTCTAGCTGGGTATCTTATGAACTTTTCCTTCCCGCAAAGGTTACCAAACTGAGTGCACGTTAGCAATATGAAACACTCCATGAGAAAGTTAGGTGAATATATCACTTGTTATTATATACTAAATAATCAGTGTCTTACAAGCTAGGGACAGTAGTAACAAGCAAGCACAGCAGTGAATGCTTGAAGACACTTCCTGTCAGCTCTAAACGCAAGTGACAATCTCAAGCTATCCTATACAAATATGGCTATCTGCTGAATCCTTTAAAAAAAAAAGTCTGTGAATCCAAAATCGAATTATATCTCGTAGTAAGAAAAACAGAAAATGCATCCCGAGTTAACCTTGGCAATTCAAAGTCATGGAAAGAAGCGAATCTGGATAAGGATGCAAAAAATATTTTCCTACCTGCTACCACTGTATAGCGGAAACAATAACACATGCAGGCAACCTGGGTAAGGTACTAACAAATATGCCAGTGAAAGCTCCTAAACCCATTTTAACAGTCTTCTGGTACTTCACTAACGTGTTGTTAAACATTTTGCAAGAGGAAAGACCTTAACAATCTAGTTGTCCCTCTTTACTCAGAAGCACAGTACAGCACAGCTTCTTAAAATACACAGCAGACAATGTAAATGCACTAGAAGTTCTGTTTATCGTGTGTTGATTTGTATCAATGACCAAGTAGGCAAGGAAACATAAATTAAATGTATTACCTCAGTTTCTTGCTATTTCCCATCATGTTGAGGCCGATCGCGTTCCCTTTAAATAGTTTGAAGCTTCCAGCTTTGCCTCGCCTTGCATAAGCTTTTATGGCATCGCTGCTGGTGCCGATAGTTCCAGGTCGACAACGAACTGACTGTCACAACAGAATTCATATATATTAAAATAATTGTATAATGGTGTAGAAGTTAGAAGGAGAAAATTAACGCAAAATATTAATATAGATACTACTTTGGTTTTATTTTCAAACTGTTTTATACCAAACTTCATGGAAAATACACACTCTCTACACCCTTACTCACTAGGATTCCTTACTAAACAAAATACAATATATATTTTATATTTAGTATCATATTTATGATAACTGTCTAAACTCAAAATTAGTTATTCATGCTCACATTTTCAGAATACTATAAAAATCAAAAGCGGAACAAAACCTTTAAGGGTAGGCCGATAGAAAGCTTGAGCGTTATGTTCCTAAAACACCACAGAAACTTTCATTTCTATGGCTATGCAATACGGTTCAAGAACCTAAAAAGCTTTAAAGATGTATTTTCACCGTGAGATAAACAGATTATTTACCTTTTTTTCTTCATTGGGACTGAAAGGCCCATCACTGTCATCTAAACTGAGCAGATTTGCCTCGCTAGACAGATGCGGGAGAGAAAAAGCACATACATTGTAATCCAACAGAGCACTCACAAAACATTTTAAACACAGAAGAGTTTTTTCCCCCTTCCCTCTCTACATTTAAATGCATCATATACACATCGTATAAATATGCATAAAACAACAGGAACATAAAATGGGCAACACAGTAATCAAATGCATTATGCGAACCTGAACTTAAGAGTGTACATCAAATTATCCTGCAAAAAGCAAAACCAAAATGACTAACTCAAAATACACAATGCTACTGAACCTTCAATATGGTTACAACAATATTACTGACACTATAAAGATTGTACACTCTCTGCATAAACTGAGTCCAAAACTTCACTAAACTATAAAATATGATCTTAGTTTGTCCATGCCTATCAGTGTTCAAGTATGTAGTTTAAAACTGCAAACTTCATAGTGCTTTAGGAGAAAAAGTTACCGTAACTACATTTTACACCGCAGCAATTACTACCAAAGTATGTCATCTTAAAAATAACATATTCAGTTTGGTTCTACTGCTTATTAAAACGTGTTTCTTTAGTACTTTCCATGTCTGTAATCCTCAACCATTAGAATGGGGAAGAAGATTTAAAAAAAGAAAGCCACTCCATGATAATCTAAAAACATTCTTTTCAGTAATAGGCAATTATCCTCAAGTAATCTTAAGTATTTAAATTGAAACCCCAATCACACATTTCATACTGACAGCAGCTAGAGTAGGCTAACATATTCTTGCTTCCAGGAGAAGCAACCTGCAGATAAGCCCTTCCCATGAATCCTGATGAGGTTACTCCTATGCTGGCTACAACAAAACAATACAACTCTTAGCCAACTTGCAACTGCATGGTTTGTAAAGTTTTAATCAAGATCATTCAGGCAGAAATTACTTAAAATAAAAGCAGTTATGCCAGGTGTTTAAAGGGAAGAGCTACACAAGAGAAACAAACATTTCTCAGCTGTGTCAGTGTGATATGCTGGCTGCAATACATACAGTGACTTTAGTTCTTCATATATAAAGTAATCACTCAGTGCCCCCTCCCTCAAGTTCCTAACAACTTTTTCCACGCACAAGATTTCCCTTCACGTTACAATTTATTCTTCCATCTTATGCAATATAGATAACCCTAGAGCAAATAAAAATAAAATAAAAACACTGGATAAGATCTACAGACTCTGAAACTTCAGGAGGTAAGATTGTGCACACAGTTGATTTTGAAATGGGAAGAACCATGTAAATGTGAACACATAGCCAGTGGCACTGTTGTATTTTACTTTCATTTACAGACCACCACAATTCTAGGTTCTCAAGGGTAAAACAAACAGTGTAGTAGATTCATCACTAATTTCAAACAAAGGCAAAGGAGTTGTACTTCTGTACAGACTACATATGGATATTAAAATTTTTAAATCCTAAAACTTTTTTTTTAATTCTCTTTCAGAAAAAATTATCGTTTCAAGGGAGGCTCACTGAGCCTTCTCAAACATTCATCAGTAGACACAGTGTTTAACAACGTCAGAAATTTTCCACATCCTAAAAAATAAACAAAACCCTGCAACACAGACATGAACAGCAACCTACAGTACCTGCAGCCCTGGCATTTGCCTACTGTGCTGCCCTAGTCAGACCATTTCACCTCTAGAAACGTTTCCGTTCTTTAGCTTCAGTTCATACAAAAATAATGACTGTTTTCAAAACACCTTTGTACTGTGGCAATACTTTTAGGATTTCAACACACTGTAATACTGCAACCATTTTAACAAAGGGCATTTGAGAGGGGAGGTAAGAGAAGGTAACACACCGCAAACGACCAAAATACTGAGCCAAGGCTCAAATCAAAACGAACAAGAGTAACTCTTATCATGCAACATGACTAGAGAAATATTAGTGAATTGGAAGTTTTAAATGAACCGATACTTTTAAATCTTATGGAATGGGAAGTATATGCATCAGAACCAGAAAGGCTGTTTTCTCAGAGAGCAGAATACATAGCAACTGAGCAATGTCTATTTGCTCATGTATCACATGCTTCCAGTTGCCTGCTTCAAAGATGCAATTTATACAGCCAGGGAAAAACCCAAACCAACCCAAAACAAACACTATACCACTCCCCCAACATACCAGTCAGCAACATTTTTAACATCCCTGAAATGAAACCTGAGCTGTCTTGCTGGGAGGATTCCTCCACAATTTGTCACTTTTAACCAGGGAACCATGGGGTTCCTGGTCATTTTCACATTGGAACAACATTCTAACTTCTGAACACATTCCTTAAAATTTTATAACAAATGAATGTTAAGTCTTTACTAAAATTAAGGGGGAAAAAAAAAGAAGTAATTTACTTAAACAGAGTTCTTTCCAAAGGGGAGTTCATAATTACACATTCAAATTTAGGCACTGAACAAGAAAACAAAAATTTCTGTTTACCAACCTCTAATCACTTGCAATTTGTTTAATGTTTTAAAACATTAAGAGCTATGCAATAGTTAGTTAGACAGCTCAGATTAATAGGCTATGTTTTCACTATTATCTACAAGCAACCCAAACTTTAAACCTCTGTTGACCATTGAGGTTACACTCTAATAAGCTGCAAACACATTTCCATCAACTACCAACTGATCCAGTCACATTTCAAACATAATTGGAATTTCTTTCTGAAAACTACTACATATAAAACCAGTAGGTTGATGTATTTGCCCTCACAACACACTGTGTACATTCTTTGTTTAAACTTACATGGTGGTAGGCAATACACCTAGTATCAGAGGCATAAGAGAAGCAGCAGTAGTATTTAACTCATTCACAGTGCCATTCCATTAAGAATAGCCTTAATTTAAAATGATGTCATCAATTTAAAGGCTACAGAGCCCTACTAAGAGGCTCACAAAAGAAGTATAAAACATCTGTATAACTATGGGACAATTTCTTGAAAAAGTAATACAAATTTTATAAGCAGTGGAAAAAAGCTCAACACTAACATGTAAGACACAGTACAATGCTTTTCCATGTGTCAATATAAGAAAAAAAAGAGGTTTATTCCCCTAAATGGAAGGGGCAAAAATTAAAGCTTTTTGAAAGAAAATGGCAGTTAAGTAAGGACACCATCGTGCAAATAAATTAGACCCATTTATTTGTATTCATTGTTTTTGATAAGGCTACTATTGAACAAATCTCAGTGGAAGGCAGAAGCCTAGACTATTAAGAAAACAGTATGACAGCCAAGAGAAAACTGGGCCCATCCATTTACAAAACAACAGTGGAGCATACTAATACATTTCAAAAATATTTACACGGATATTACAAAGGAGGTAAATATAAATTATCCAAGACACTTCAAGAGAATCATCTGTAACACCAGAAAGCATCTTATAACATGTTAATTTCACAAACCACTTGAATATATTACTTTGGCCATATTTGCTTGAGTCTGCCATCCTTTCATATCCTCTGCTACTCAAGATCAGCTTAATTTCCACCATTTATTCTGTGGTGGACTACACAGGTTTCAGTGTGCTCAACTGACCAACTGGTCTTTTTTTCTATTGCTCTACATAAAGGTAGATCTCCTATGGGATCTCCAACTACAAAGCAAGGGAAGTCTCTCACCACCCACTACCACCCTGAGTAGATCAAATCTTTTAGAACATCAAAAATGTCACTTTTACTCTTTCAAGTGGACTGAACATTATCTGTAGGTGTTTACTTTGTGATAAGATACTTGTTAATTACCATTCTTAATTTCCATAACTCTAGTTCCATGCTGAGTATCAACTCCAGCATCATTCTAAAATGATGATAGTGTTTATTAATTTTTCCAAACCCTTCTCAGTTCACAATTTTTTTTGTCTTTTTCTGTTCATTACATGATATCTTAACCACTATGACTCACCTCACCTACTTCCCAAGTAAGCTAAATGACACCCTTCTTTCAAAAAACCTACTCTACAAATTGCTGTGGTACGAGGTCATTAACCACATACGTTGTGTTCATCTCACGAAAGAGATTCTTTTCTGAAGAAAAGATAATCCAAGCACACATCCAGTGCTGACCAACATCATTAGCACAGGTCTCATGGGGTAACACAAGAATACAGCCAATCCTTGAAGTGCTGGGATGCTATTCCTGGGCCAGCTCAAAACAAACTTAATGTGTGTCTGCCACGAAGAGGGCAAAAAGCTGTGATCAAGTCAGGCACTGTAACACCAGTACCGCCACAACAAGCATGAGATCCATCCAGCTGCTGGCTTCAGTCTCACAGCTCTCTCCACAAAGAAATCATGTAAGAGTCAAACACTGCAGTCAGCATCCGCACACCACAGCAAATAACTACTTACTGCACAACATACTCAAAATACTGGGAGGGACACAAAGCTTTATGCTGGAACAATTATATGAATTGAAGCTGCTAATCTTTGAAATGTTCTACTAAGGGTAAAGGAATTTTTTTTTTTAAAAGGAAAATTTACTGTTATTTGTTTTCTAAATATTCCCTTCTGTCAGTGTTTTGTTATATGAAATAAAAATGCTAAGGGGATGCAAAAAAACCCAAATTATTTCAAAATGCTCAAAGCTGCCTATGTCTTTAGGAGAAACAAACCCAGGTGTTACCAAAAGTAAATATGTGGGCAGCTTAAAACAGGTAGCTGTTCGGAGGGAATAAGAAAATGCCTCAAATGGTATCAGAGAATGGGTAAGCAAAGAAGACAAGATCTCTGGTTTAAATACATTTTCAACTACTCTTTTACCTATACTTCCAGATAAGATTCTGCGTAATTCACAGATAGAAAAGCAAATCAAAAATGACCTAAGTAGGCAATAAAAATTCAATTCTGGCTACCGGAAAACTGCATATTATAGAGAATATTTGAAAGGAATGAAAAATCACCTGGACATACAATCTTAAAATCAGATACAATTACATAAAGCTTATGTTTCATTATAATTTTTCTAACTTTTTTTTTAGCATTACTACTTTATACATTTTTCATTCCATGTTCTTAAGTCAACATCAGCTGGAGACTGACGGAAAACAGCAGTAAAGTATTACAAGATAAAAAAGCTGCTATGCTTTCAAATGTAACTTATTTCTGAAGGTGAGTAAAATGGAAATAGTAACCATATAGTATGTACTGCCCTCATACTTAAAACATATTTGTGTGCACTACGAATGGATGTAAAGTTGCTAAGGAACAACATGACCTTAATTTTATAAAACTAAAATACCCTTAGTTTGTGAACCCTTTAAAAAGTGCTTTTAAATTCTGATACAGTTCTGTTTTGACAAGAGCTCTTAATGCTTACATCACACTTTGATGAGCTCCTGAACTCATTTTTTAATTACTAAAACTTCACATTTCTTAATTTGTACAAATTCATATGTGAACTATTTTTGTACTTAGTAATAGGATTCAGTGTCTTCTTATTAGAGAACCACAGCATACTTTTTAAATTTACAGGTCCTACTCTCCAAATATCTAAGAATAACAAATAAACTGACATGAATTCTTCGTGCGTGATTAGTCATTTTGGGAATAAGTACGTCAATATCGAGAAAATTTATTAGTAACAATAAAATGTCACAAGGACAAAGTATGCATTCAAACTATACACATTGGATTTAAGTTTTAGCCAAAATCCAAACATACCAACCAAAGGAATAAATTATAAGGGAAAAACACAGCCTTAACTCTATTCAGTGAAATAAACACAAAGGAAGAAAAACCTACAATCTTTAAGATCGGTTTAACTTGATGAAGGTCCAAAGCTACTGAAGTACTTTTGCCATACCTGTCAAGTACTGAGTAGCATTATCATCACAGCAGCTGAAGCTGCTTGGATAGCCTACCTATCAACTTATTCTGCATGTTCACGTACTTCTTGTCTGTGTTCCTTAAACTCACACAGAAGCTCCAAAGACAACTGCAGCTCTTGTGAAATGTACTGTGTTGTAAGCCCCACGTTCACAATAAAACTTACATTATAATGAACTCCTATATGGCAACACTATTTAAAATAAGAACTTATTTGAAATAATTTTTCTCAATCACTGGAAGTTTAAGATATTATATATTGTTTCTTATTCATAAATTACAAAAAATAAATATTTAATTATAAAAAGACATTTATACTTTCAATAGCCTAGATAAAAGCATCCTTACTCTTTCTCTGCATCTCCTTCACTTTCTTCTGCATGATCAAAGCTCCAATTACTTTTAAAACCTCCATCTCTCTTGGACTGTGATCTATCCAAAGCTGAAATGAGAACAAGTTAAGATAAGTCTTGATTTCAAGCTGAGTTATTAGTCAACACAAACTAGAGGAGTAAACCAGATGCATGTATTTTCCCATAGTACTTATTTTATTGATATCAATGTTTAACTATCATTTGATCAGTAAGTTCATCAATGCAGTGGTGATGATTATTTCCCTAAATAAACAAAAGTATCTGTCAACATCCTTTTAATGCAGAAAGTTAGCAAGCTATTAAAAATTATTACCTGAGGTAGTGTAATAACTGTTTTCAACTATTTTAATGATATCCATAAATTTAAGGGTAGTTTCTCTGAGATGAACTATATGCCACATGCAGAAAGGGTCCTAAAATGTATTATTTCCATGACTAATAACCAAATATATGTTGATTTTTTCCATGTAAAAGCAACAGTTCTGAACTGTCCCAAGTACAATTTCAATATAATACACTGGATTTTCGATTCAACATCCGATGCTGACCTGAATTAATATATGATGCAAACTGAAATTTCAGTGTTAGCATCAAGTAAGTAAAAACCTGAACTTTCAGTCATACTACATAAAATCTCAGATCTCTCTACTACAATATCCACCACTACGGAGATTTTCATATAATATAATGGCATGGGGTATTCTTAAGGGAAGGTGTTCCAGAGCATGGAGACAGCACTCATTAAAGCAAGGCGTTGTTCCCCTGGGCCCTAACTACTGCAACTATAAGCTGCCTCATACAAATTCTGTTTAACAAAGTACACAGCTGCTTTGATTTTGGTATAATTTAAATGTGTTTCTTCTTACGACATTTTTCTTTACATTGTTGGAAATGCATTTAGAAATAATGAATGAAACTCACATAATCTGACAGAAAAGAGTAAGAAAATCACAACCAACAACACATGTCTAGGAGAAAGTACAAACAATGCACACACATATTTATTGCATGTTCAATCTCTGCTTCCAGCTACTTGCATCTACTGCAGGCTTCCTGAGCCATGGGTGAATGTCAAACACATATTTTTGTGCTTAACAGCTTTTTCTACCTTTTTCTTCTCCCTGCTTGCTTTTTAATCAAGACTGCTTTATAGAATCAACAGCATCCTGCAGGACAAAGTACCTCAGCTTAATTACATGGGTATATCCTTTTGTTGATTCTGATTCAATTGGGCACCTTTTGCTCTTACTACTCTACTTCTCCAGTCCATGTACTCTAAACGACAGTAACAAGTAACACTTCCCTATTCCCTCATGATTGCATAGATTCCTGTTGTGTTCTTTCACGGTCTTCCTTTTCCAGGCAGAAAAACACCGAATCAGCTTAATTTTTCCTCACATGAAAGCTGTTTCATGTCTTTAAATCCCTCTTGATTCTTCTCTTTGAACCTCTGCTAGTCTACTGTACCCCTTCTGAGATGAGGATGCACACATTACGAGGAACACTCAAGATGCATACATCCCATGAATTTCTGCAAAAGCAGAATGTTGTTTCTGTCTTGTTTTTTGTTCCTTTCCTAGTAAATCTTTACACTGGATGTGCTGTTTTCACTGCTAAGGAGAACTGCATTGATCTTTAGGTACTAGATAATTCCATCTTTCAATCATGATTGGTTAAGAACCACTTCAGAGCCAATCACTATCTACAAAAATTATCTTTTTTTATTTCTCATTCGCTTAGATTACTTGACATTTACCTACACAGAATTTTACGTATGATTTCAACCCACATAACTCAAAACCTGAGCATTTACAATTTTCTTTTAATAGCTAGCCATTATACTAACCCAAGTAAAGTTTAACATCTACAAACTTTGTCACCTGGCTATCATACCCTTTTTCTTGTAACTGTGCACTAATGTTAACACATCCTTGTGCAATTCAATTGCTTACCTCTATTAACAAAACAAATCCTTTTTGCCCTCTCTTTCTATCTTTTCCCAATTGTTTCTTATAAAATTTTCAATTTTATTCAGAGGTAATTTAGCCTCTCCCAAAGCCTTTGGTAAATGACTTCACAGAGGGAACAATGAAACAATTCTGGTCTCCATTATAATTTCCATGAATTCAGGTTGCATGGTCACAAAGCTCACTGATGTGAAGCTCCTCAAACACCTCCACTGCTTTTTTAAAATGCTGATAGCATGCTAGCCACCCTCCTCACCTGTAGCAGAAAGATGAGCTAACCACAGGCAACACACTACAGTCATTAGCTCCTTTATCCCCCAGTTCTTCTTACAACACTTGGATGAATGCCATTTGATCAATCCTGCCTTGTTCACAGTTTGCTTAATGTACGGCAATTTCTTCCACTGATGCTTCATTTTGAGCCGTACACTCTGTCACATTCCTTATTAAGAAACATTCCGGCATGAAGAGCTCTCTAAGTGTTGCCAAAGTAAGTGCAAGCAATTCCATTATTCAGCTATGACCTTATATACTCCAAAGCCACCGTTTACAACTGGGGTGTCTACTGATCCTCCAGATACTCATCAAACTTTCCTGCTGAGTTTGAAGAAAAACTTTACAATTGTTCTCATGTCCATTGGGAGTTATCAATTTCTCCCCACCTCATTATAATTACAGGTTAAATCCACCAGCTTTTTTATTATTCTCCGTTTTCATTATTCAGATAAAATATCCAATTCAAGAACTATGATTTTTATTTCAGATAGTGTATCTTACCTTGCTGTTTATTTAGGCAGGCCAGCATTTGGGGGGCCTTTTGAAATCTACTTAAACAAGCAGCATGCCTCCTATATGGTATCTTTAAATAACTCCCAAGCTGGCTACAAGTATTTTAATTAGAGCTGCATCTTTTCCTTCTTTTTCAAAAAGTTTCTTATTATTTTCTGTAGTCCTTTTTTTAATGAGCATTTCTGTATTGGACATTCTGTCCACTGCTACTGATCAGTGCAGTCATCCATGGAAAATGTTTTAGTACCCCAGTTCTGCTCACTCAACTCTGGATCAATTTACACTCTCTCTAGCACTCTTGGTCCTAACAAAAATGTAAATCTAGAAGTATACCATCATGTTAGCTAGAGTGTTCACCTGAGTTACTTGATCTGAACAGCCACTTCGTAACTGGTTCTATAAAGGATTTTTTATTTTTTTTAAGGGGATAACAAATAATCTGTTACAGAGGCTAAGCTGCTGACTATTTTGTACAAAGATTAAAATTTGGAACCTGAGTTGGGGCAATCCCAGATATGAGTACAGACTGGGAGAAGAAGTCACTGAGAGAAGCCCACTGAAAAATACTTGGGTGTTCTCATGGATGAAAAGCTGGATACAAGCCAACAGTGTTCACTGGTAGCCCAGAAGGCCAGTTGTATCCTGGGCTACATCAAAAGCCGAGCGGCCAGTGAGAGCGGTGGCTCTGCTCCTCTACTCTGCCCTAGTGAGACCCCAGCTAGAGTGCTGCGTCCTGCTCTGAGGTCCTCAACACAAGGAAGACATGGGCCTGTTCGACTGGGTCCAGAGGAGGACCACAAAGATGATCAGAGGGTGAGAGCACCTCTCCTACGAAGACAGGCTGAGAGAGCTGTGATTGTTCAGCATGAAGAAGAGGCAGCTTTGGAAAGATTTTACTGCAGACTTGCAGTACCTTAAGTGTCTTATAAAAAGGAGGAAGAGGGATTTTTTATATGGACAGACAGCGATGGGACAAGGGGCAATGGTTTTAAACTGGAAGAGGGCAGGTTTGGATTAGATACACTATGAAGAAACACTTTGCTGGGACGGTGGTGAGGCACTGGAACAGAAAAGCTGTGGATGCCCCACTCCTGGAAGTGTTCAAGGCCAGGCTGGTTGGGGCCCTGAGCAACCTGATCTAGTGAACGCTATCCCTGTCCAGAGAAAGGAGGTTGGAACCAGATGCTCTTTAAGATCACTTTCACACCTAACTGCTGTATGATTCTATAAAGTCAGCTCACCAAAGAAAACAGATGCATTTACTGTCCACACAAAGATCAGCTTTTCTAGGAAAGTAACTTTTTCATATGTATCACCGGTCTGCCAGAATAACTCCCTACCACCCTCCGCAACCCAATAGCAGAGACCTGAACGTTTCTATTGCACACATAGAAACTTTTAGAAATCTTTCATCTGCTGAGATGAAATCTTTCATCTATTTCTGTGTGTACAAGAACCACCCTAAACATGAAATCTAAATCACACTAAGGTTTGGTTCAGGACTCAGATGCTTTTTCAGGAAGATTTGAAGTTCACATTCTTTTTCCTGAGTTGCTGGCAAAGAGCAAGCCTCATCTTACAAATGCTTACACCATCACAACTGCAACCAACTTATCAGATACTGCAGTGCTCACACAGAAAATGTAAATTAATTTAAATGTACTCAGAATCATTGCTTTCATCCAGACTCATATTTAAATAAATGAAAAAGAATGCTTCTAAGCTTTCTAATCTGTTGCTCATTTAGAGTCATCAGATATATTGTTAAGAGGATACAAGTACTCATAAAACTCTGACACAGAAATATTTTTTGGTTTACTTTCTCCATTGCTTCATTATTCTTCCAGACAGGCTTCTATGCAAAACAGCTTTTTATCTTCCAACCTTGATACAATCAGCTCTACTGTATCAACTGTGTAACCACAGTGAGGCTGCATTTTCACATTTTGAAGCAGCACTACATGAACAGTTTTACTGGCCTCTCACTCTTCCTAAGAGCTGCAGATTCTTGCTCCTGTCCTGCACCCTGAATATGTCAGCATGCACAAAAAAAGCTGGGGAAGGAAACTAATTCAGGTAAGAACCCCTTAAACAGCAGGAGAGGGGAAATGTTATTTTTCAACCATATCAGTTCCCTTCTCCTGTTCAACCACACTAACATAGTGCAGCTATGACAGCATAGCACCAGTAAGGTCCATCTAGGAACTGAAACTATTGTAAATACTACAGACACCAAAGAAATTTCCATGGAATTGTAGCCTAATCTACATTTATAGGTATAGTTCTAAAGATCTAGTGCTTAAAAGATGCCTTACCTTTCCACTCCCTAAATTAGCTGCAGAGGCAAAAAATCCTGTCAAAAGCACCTCCAAAAACAGGCAGTAATCATAACCTGATAGCAGCTGAGATACTACGTGAAGCAGAGAGTTCAATACTGAAGTTCTAAGATACCAGTGTAAGGGATACCAAGCATGGACATTCCTTTGCACGTGAAGGGAATTCAGTTTCTCAGCTGGCTAACAAAAACCCCCACAACACCCTTTCAAGAACTTGATGTCAACAGAAAGCCAATAATAAACACAGAGCATTCACTCCTGGACAAAAGTGTTTATGCTCCTGAAAAGCAGTATCATTTACAAAAGTTCTGCATTTCAAAGATGGAAATCATCTGCATATTCTAGTAAATAATTGGGGTTTTTTCAGGGCTTGCATGCACATTGGGAAGCTTACATTGCAGGATATCGCACAGGACTGAAGAACACAGAACTGTGTAAGTTTGATCATTTGCTGAACTGTTTAACATTTTTTAAGTATTAACAACCAGCAACAGAGAAGGATAAGAGGGTAAAGTTTTGAAGTACGTTAAACATTTTCTTTGTGATGCCTTTGAAAGTTTTTCTGGTAAGACAGCAATGATAACCACATAATGGACAATTAATCCTTCTTAACCTCTTCTACTGATTCTCTCAAGAGAGGTGTAGAGGTATCCACCCCACCCAAGGATGCTGCCCTCATGATAGCATCAGAAAACAATCCAGAAGTACTTCAAGAGGCCGCCTTTGTTTACACCAGCAGCAAAAGGAATGCTACAGAAAATCGTGGGCATTTTCTGTTCAATGAGACAGGAACCTAGTGACAAAAGACATGAAAAAAAAGAAAATAACTCGATCTTTTTTTTTTTTATCATCCCAGATTTCACTGCTAAATTCTGTCTTCTGACCTCACAGATCCTCAACTCTATCAGCAGAATCTGTGCGAATGCAGTATCACCCCTTGCCAAGGAAGATGTGATTCAGGAACACTTCAGCTAGTTGTACCCAAAGACTGGAAAAATATCATTGCACTTCAAGAAGGGCAACAAGGATGATCTGGTGAACTACAGGCTAGTCTGCTAAAACCAGAACTTATTCTATACCATGTGTGTGCTCAAGAGTGGACCAGATTGACCTGAGAGGTAACAGAGACTGGACAAACCCCTGAGCAACCCGCTCTAACCGGGCCTGGCTTGAACAGGATGTTTCAAGCCATCTGATTCCAACCAGCTGCCAAGTAAAACCATTCATAGGTACAAAGCATCCCCTAAGGCAACTGCACCCCCATCACAAAAACTTCTAAAGAGAAGTACCTCAGTCACTTTTCTTCTTTTCTCTCCCTGAGTAAGTTTGACACCCACTCAGACTTTCCACACAAGCAAAACAATTTGAATAACATCAAAAGCAGGAACCAACAATAAACGGGGAAAAAGAAGAAACAAAAGAGTAATTTTTTCATCTCCAGCATTATGAATTCTTTACTTACCTGAGACCTCTATTGCTAGACTGGATATATATCAAAAATTCAGAAATTAGGAAGAAAGTTTTGTTGTTTTTATAGGAAAGGTAAGTCTAAGAGAGGTATCTTCCTGTTTTATAGATAAAAATAGGTGATAAAAGGTGAGGATAGGCTAAGAACAATTTCTGAACTGCCAATTTACTCTCAAAATCTGAAAAAACATATAAAGCTAACAAGCCATTTCAAGGAAGATGACAGTTGAACAAGAATTCCAGAATACAATTTCTGTGGCAAATCAGTAGGTGACGATAATCACACATGATCTCAAATTCTGAACACTGGAACAGTTTTAGAAGATAAGCAAAACACAGCAGGAAACCTTATAGTATATTATGCATGTGATTTGCACACTTCGTTATGCATCATGGGATCCATCTTCATATAAAACCTATGCTTGTGCAACTGAGAATACAGCAGCACTAAACAAACAGCAATCTATTTTTAGTAAGTGCTGAAAGGCAGTTACATACAGAGTAAGATTAATAACCTAGCCAAACTACCTGGAAATTAGGCAACTGACACTTTGAGAAGGTTTCCACGTTTGCTGCAGTAATTGGAACATCAGGTTGAAATAAAGCACTGTATCTACATACCAAAAACAAGAAGAAAAGAAGAATTTGTACTATTTAATACTTCTGGATTTATCCTGTAAAGTTTCACAGATGATGTCAGATAGATACTATCCCCTTTATAAAAACATACAGAAATTAAAAGTCCAGAAAGGTTCCACAATTTCTGCAAGAACTTAACTTGCATCTGCAGGACAGAAGAATCATAGACTCCACGTTTTGGTTGGAAGGGGCATGAAAGATCATCTAGTTCCAGCCCAGCCACCATGAGCAGGGGGGAGACCTTCAACTAGACCTGGTTGCTCAGAGCCCCATCCAGCCTGGCCTTGAACACTTCCACAAGAAATGTTTCTTCTGTAAGAAGAAACTCTAAACGTAATTAAAGCAGAAAAAAAGCAAGACTCAACTCAAAGCATCAACTCTTTGATGTTGTCAATTGCTCAAAATTCACATGAAATGGACAGCGAAAAAAGCATACAAAGAAAATGATCAACAACCTCAATTAAAACACCTCAAAAATTTGGTCACATGAAAAAAGTACATTTCAGAAAAAAATTGAGTAGGAAAAGGATGATGAAAGAGTTAGTTTAACTAAGTGGTGAGTAAAATATTTGCATTTGCTTTTCTGTAAAGGCTAAATACCTGGGGTTTTCTCCTACTCTTAGAGACACTGGCAAGCTTTCACATCCATACAAGGCAGCAGTCAGCTGAATTGGATTTCTGATATGGCTGAAAAGTAACAGACTAACTCCACCAACACTTCTCCCCACCCCGAGGATTAGTTTTCTGTCAATTCAGCTCCTTCAGCCAACTTGCCATGAAGCCAGTGAAGCGCCAGTGTTTACTCCAGCACAGCTGTGAGCGCTGTCTCTGGGAGGGGCAGCAGCTCTGTCCCTCTGAGCAGCACCCAGAGGTGGGCCTGGCTGCGCTGTCAATTGCTGGCACAATTCCTTGTGTGGCCATACAGTATGACCGCACACAAAAGGTCTTGCTATGACTCTGCAAATGCACACACAGGTAAAATCTATGTACATTATGCCTGTTTAAAAAAAAAAAATCAGAGAAATGCAACACAAATATAAGCAACAGCCTTCTGCTCAGACTAGATACACTATATACTTTAGTTCCCTTGGCAATTAGCAATCATCAATACAGCAAGGTATGAAATAATGCAACTACAGTACCGCATTAGGAGCACTGAAGTCTTTGTAATGGAAGTACCAAACTTCTCCAGACCTAACAACAATGAGTTTAAGGAACACAGACAACTGCTAACTATGTCACAGCATACTAGCATCCATTAAAAAGGCTTTATTTTTTAAAAAGCTAAAAAAATCACTTTAACATCCCATGAAAAACAAACGTTTTCTCAGTAATTACTCATAAAACCAGCAAAAGTGAAGTGCTGTCAATCTACTCATTTTTAATAAAACAACACATGCCAGCTTGCTAATTGAACCTAGTTATAAAACTACTTTTCAAGAAATAGCACTCAAAAGACAGCTAAAGCAAAACATCAAACTTGTTAAAGTGACCATCCGGCAACCAGAGATGAGTTTCAGCTGCATCTATCCAAACACAAAACTCCTGCTTGCCTTGATCTATAATCATAGGGCACAGCGTCTTTCTTCCACCTAATGAGCAGTGCCTTTTCCATGTAACACAGGCTTTGGTACATGACAAAGAACATTTGACTTTATCAATGACAGACAGTTTTTGTGGTATTTATCAAGGAAAGATTCACCTATAACATATTTGCCTTATGGCAGAACTATTAAATCTCCATTGAAGTTTTATCATTGCAGTGAGAGGTAATATGCAACCACAATTACCTAGGCCAGAGTAGTCCTGAAGTTCACTTTAGAAAGTTTACTCCCAATTGTAAAGGATCCTTAAATTGTCTCAAGCAGTAAGCCTTGGCAGAAATAAAATTACAACAAACTCTAGTAAATGTTTCTAGAAGTGAGCCTCTGAACTTACAAAGGCAATTGTAAATATGAAACCTAATGTCTACTGCATAGTTCAAATTCTCATCTAATGGGCTCTTGAATAATCTTTCTGTTAGACTGTCGTATTAAATTCTGTCATCAGCAGGATATTCATATTTTGCTAAATGAGCCATAAAAATTGGACATGTCAAACAAATACAATATTATATCCTATGACATTAATAAAAATACATCAGTAGAATGAATTTTAGTACAAATGAAACAATTGTATGGCATTGAATAAAAACGTACTCATAAAAATAACAAATATTTTGCAGCTGTTTCTTACAGACATAAATTTCTGAGATAACATATTATTAATTGTGCCATATAGTAATGTTTTACCACACAAGCAGAGTATTATTGGTATTTTTCATCCCTAAAACATTGTTGCAGCAAGTCTTACAATAAAAATAAACAAACAAAATCTCAGGGAGATATGAGCAGGGAGACTTTGCTCCGGCTCATATGGTCTGAAAACAAACAAACAAAAAGAGAGGAGGGCTTAACACAGAGTTTCTGAATCATCACTGTTCTTTATCTATAATCACTCAAGATTAACTCAGAGAAAGACACCCCAAAGTCTTTCACTCCAAATTCTTCTTTCATAGGAATTACTGGGATACACATGCAGAAATGTTTCCTTGCCTCACGCAGTGCTTACAGCCCTTCTCTGTTTAAAAAAACTTTTTAAAGGCCTGCTGACCAGCCTGGGAAGAATAACCACAGCCTGTTTACTCCCTCCAGTCTCCAGCCTTCACTATAACCTTGTTCTTTGCAGAAGATAACCTGCTATTTAAAATAATTGTGTTTCCTTGGGCAGAATAAGGCTGCTCTTACACTAAAATATCTATTACAAAGTTATGTATTACAACTTAGCCTGACTCAACAGACCACCAGGCAGGGATGAAAGAGGGAATGTCCTATTCTTCTCACATGCAGAGACTGTACGTTCTCCCCAGTCCTAGCCATTGTCTTGCATCTACCAGTTACCCCTCAATGACCAAATCCAACAGAGGTTTGGCAAAGTGCTAACCTGGCAAGACAGAACAGAGCGAGTTCAAGCTCTCTGGCAAGAAAGTGGTAAATCTGAAGGGTGGTGGAGAGTACATGCAGCTCTGCTTCCAAAATGGAGTCGCACCCACAAACGCAACATTCAGACACCAATTTTGACTTCATTACAATTTAAGGTCAGCTTAACCTGAAAATATTAGGCATGCTAGGCTGTTGAACACAGAAACAGGAAGTTAAGAACACATGCTTTTAAAAATTAAATGTGTAAGATAAAGCTGCCAACACATTTAATTCTGCATCATGAATAAGAACAGTAATATTTTACTAATGCTTTAATTTTCTTCATAGAAAGTAAGTACAGAGCATTAGACAGATTCTAACCCATGTAAAAATAACCCTACCTTAAAAAACCTCCAAACTGACACCAATTAAGTGCCAAAACACAGGCAAAAAGAAAGGAACTTAACAAATGTGCTCCCCTCACCCCCAATGCAAGTGCCTTTTAGAACAATCAAGTTAAAAGAAGAATCACATTGCCCAGAATTTGTTCCTGGTACCTCTACAGTATCTTCTACTACAACAGCTCCATTTCTATTTGTTTTCTCAGCCTCCTGCAGCATCTCAAGCTATTCTATTGCACACTCTTCCACTCCTTTCTCTGGAACACACACAGATGAAGGCATATGCTGTCTTGTGCCCCAAGTCCTCTCACTGCCCTGACCCTTGACTGCTCAGCCACAGAAGGAACTAACACCAGTGAGCAGCAAACCGAACCACGCCCAGGCAACACTGAAACCTTCACTTCAGGGACACTAATTTTGACTTCTCTGCTTAACGGAGTGAGCAAGTTTCACGGAACTTCTATATTTGTACCTGTAAGACCTTTACACCTCTGTAAATAACACGATTTTAAGTACTAGAAAAAGAAAAGCTATGCTACCCTGTTTGTTACTTGTAACAAAGAACCAGCCAAGGACACTGAGGGTGGTAAGGCACTGGAAGAGGTTGCCCAAAGGGGTTGTGGATAAACCAACTCCGGAAGTGTTCAAGGCCAGGTTAGATGGGGCCTTCAGCAATCCAGCCTAGTGGAAGGTGTCCCTGCCTATGGCAGGGGGGTCGGAAGGAAGGAAGGAGGCAAAATTACCAGGTGACTGCAAAAACCTTCATATTCTTACAAAGCAATATTTAAAAGTGGCAAGTTCAGTGGTTAGTCTCACATCATAGGATCTGCTACAACACAAAACACCTTGATGCTCCTCAGTTGCATAAATTAGGAGACAAAGCTAAAAATATAGACTAAGTGAAGTCTGATATTGCACCAAAATCCATGTACAGTCTTCCAGAAACAACAGTAATAAAAGCCAAAGTTGCTGTTGAAACCATTAAAATAAATAATCCATCGAGTTTTTATCCCTGTACATAAAACAAGAAGGAAAAGACTGAAATATCTAAACAAGCTCATATCTGTGCAAGCATGACTTCTGCTAACTGTTGGTTTAATGTTTGCTATCAAACTACATATTAATGTTACTACTTTTGTTATTACTATTACTTTTCTATTTATACTTACATAAAGAAGAGTGTAAGAGTGTAAGTGTTCTCTTTTAGGAACATTCTCATTTAATTATTTTTTTTTTTGCCACTAAAAACCACTAGAAATTCTGAACTTTTTCTGAAGAAAAAGTAGTGCTTTACTTCCAAATCCAAGTGCCAGAAAAGAGTGGATGAGGCATCCCAAACAAGACAGCTACTCTCACACCAGAAGCTTCTATGTCCCTCTTTGGGAAAACTTAATACAGTAGTAGTTGCTTAGGAAAAACTACCAAATAATAAATGCCTCCACAATGAAAACCACAAAACTGCACACAGATCCTTTACACTCAAGCCTGGGCTCCTAGAATCCTATGTCTCAAAATTAAGGTGATGATGAGCAGAGGCTTTTAGCTTAAATGTGCTCCCAAGCATATTGCGACATATGTTATAGAGCAGTAATAGATAAATTAGGTTTATTTTTAGTATCTTTCTACATGCTTTAAGAAGCACCCTGTCTTTCTTAATATTTCATGCCACCCATCACCCAAGTTAGTCTGGCACATATAAAAAATAAGACAGTAAGAAATGTTTTCAGTTATTTCAAAATAATAGTTCTCAACAAATCTGTTTCATTCATAGAAAATAACCTGTTATTGAAGTCAGTAAGAAGGTTTCCTATTCTCAAAACCACTGGAAAGGACAGCTGAACATTCTTCAAATCTAAAAAGATACATGTGTAGTGCTGGAAAAAAATTCTGAACAGGTAAAAGGACTGGGATATACGAACAAGCTATGGAAGAGTCACTAACTTTGCACTTCCTCATAAAAAAAACTCCCAAGAAAAACAGAAGAAACAGAACCTGTCTGGACATTGACAGGACAGATGCAAACCAAAGAAGAATTCAACAGGACAAAGGAGGAGTTCAGACAGACACAGAAGATCAATGATACCTGAAACAACTCTTCCCCACATTTTCAAGCTAATCACAATCTCCATTAGATCACAAACAAAGCACCAGGGACTGATTAGAGACAATTACAACAATTAATAATTAAATTTCACTGTTAAGAGAAAAATTAAGAGAAGAGTCTTGCAGGTAGAAAAGTCTGGCAGGTAAAGAAGTTTCAAGTGTTCTACCTGAATATAAACTCTACTCTACCCCCCTAATTTGTATTACTCCAGTCAGAGATTTCTCAGTATGATTAAAAACAGAAACAAAAAAAGAGAGAGGAGGGGATGACCACCACTTCAAAAGGTAAATCTGTAACTCTACGCTAATACACAAAAGCTGCATGTTTCTGGACCACCCCAGAATCTCAGATACCTTTAAGAAACTATGTAAGTCTACAACTCCTGCTTTGGTGAAGACAATCCCTTACATGTGAACTGAAAGAACAAAGCAGTCTTCTGAAGTCCTCTGGCAGACAACCGTGAAGTTTCTAATGCTGCTGCTAACAGGTAGTCCAGATAGTTTACTCTATTGTTATTAGGAAACCTGTAGCCAAGAAATAAGAATGAAAACTGAGCAAATTCCTGTCATGACTGCACTGAAATATCTCAACAGCTCTGAAGCTAGGGACTGGCAACATTCCTTAGAAAGGAGATCCTCAAAAAGAAAATTCAGTACTGGTTCTCAGTATCACTACTGTAATCAACAGGAGGCTGAAATAAGAAAACAGGAAAGAATAATACATTTCTCCCTTCTCCTAGAAAATATTTTAAAGTTTACCTATTATATACTGCATAAACAAAGGCAAATTTTAAATTTCGTGTTGGAAAAGAGAAATTACAATTTCCTCACAATTCAGTAACAGTGAAGGAGGCAGAAAACAAGAGTTCCCACAATTTTTCTCCAGGGTAATGATCAACAGTATTCTCCATTCCCACATGTTTAACATGCCTCCTACTTTAAATCCAAATGAATATGCCTATAATTTTTTATATTTTAAGTGTGATGATCAATTAAAAAACACAAGAATTTCTCCAGACAGAAATCTCTAATCACTAAACTTCTCCTCTACACCAGGAAAGAATTCCCATGTAAGAGAACTACTTTGTTAGTGTGAATTTCTGCATATTCAGCCCATAACTTTGAAACATCACTGTAAAAAAGCAAATTCAGAACAGTTTTACTAATTTCATTTGCATCTAGATTAAGTAACAAAAACAGAGTACTTTCCACACTTCTAACAGTCCTGATACTTCAAGTGAAGTAATCATGCAGGCCCTGTATATCCATGTATATGTGATCATTATTAGCACTGCTTCAGAATGATAACAAAAGTAGCTTTAAAGAGTCCATTATAGTCCTAGGGATCTTTTTCACCGTTCCATTAAACAGTCCATACAATACAGAATAAAAAATTATGCACATTAGATACACAGAACTGGACAAAAAACATGCACTAGTATGTATCACTATGTTCAAGAATGGTATTACCAGAAAGGCAACAAATCAATCATTGAAGGAACACCCTTCCAGAAAGACCATTTTTTTTCTACTGCAGAATAAAATAATAAAAATATTAAAAGGAAGCACTTTCACAGTAGAATGACAGACATATTTCTTCACAGTAACATCTGTTACACTAAATGAAAGAAAAGCAGTATCTCACTGGACATGTGGAATCAAAACCAAAATTGTGAACAACTGTCACACTGAAAAACAATGTATTTCACTTAACTGTATATTTATCTTAAGTCTGACTGACAGTCAACATAAGCATGACAGTACCAGAAATGTCTGGGTACATACATGCACACATACATGTATGAAGGTACATACTTAACCAGCACAGTGTCCCTTAGACCGAGTTTAACTGGTGATAGATCTAACATCTGTTTCGCCCACACTTCTTCTATTGTGCACATTTAATGCAGGGATGGACAGAGGAGTTCTGGCCCTCCCCTTTGCCAGTCTTTAAGAAAACACTTCTGAAAACATCAAGTAAACAATTTTTGGTTGTTGCTTACATAGCCTTCAAAGGACTCCATGAAATATACACCCTGAGACAAATTATAAATACAGCTCTAGGCTCATGTATTAATAACCATCATCCAGCAACGGAAGTTGCCTTATTTCCTACTCTACACACTTTCATCCCCTTTTTTGTCCCCATTATACTTGTTTCACAAATCTGGCATTCTCGTGCTTGTCTAGTCTTTGAATAACAGTGGTTCTAACATGATTACATTGATATAATATGCTACCTTTCCAGATTGCAGATTACAAAAAAACTCATGTGTATACATATTTGTATTTATGGATATTCTATGCCTGTACTTTTTTCTATAAACATCTCTAGTAAGTACCTATCAAATAACACCTGAAAGCCTTTTCCCTCTGCTTCAAAGCAGTATACATTTTACCAGCTCTTACTAAATCTGCCCCAGGATGACTGTCCCATTTGGACTTGGGCCATCCCCATAAATTTTTGTCACCACCACCTACACTAAATTTTCTTCACAAGTGGCTGCACACTCTTAGGGTTTCTACCACATCATCAGTCCTAAAATGAGCGTGTCCCCAAATAATGGGGAAATACAAAACCAGCTGATAACTCAGTTCAGCCATCGTGGAACACTAAAGCCTCAAATGGAGATGCTATCCAGTGTTGTGTTGCTCCTACTGTTGAAAAGAGAATTCGTAAGCAAAGAAAAGGTGGATACTGCATATGAAATCCGTCCTTTCTTAGCCACCTGTCCAGCTAGTAAGTACTCAAGGTGGACACAGAAGACTAGTCATCACCTTGACACTTTTAGCTGTCTGCACAAAACTCACGCTGTGGAGAGCTCAGGAAAAAAATGGAGTGTCTGTATTTCATCATCAAATGCTTTAAAGGTATAAGGGAGGTAATACGACAGTTATTAACCAGAGCTTCTGAACATCAGAATTCCAGATTAATTATTCAGAAGAACAAGCAGTATTTTGTTCGCACAGTACATCTATTCCAGAACATCCAGTAATAAAAAGCCAATATCCAACATCCTGCAGCAAGAGAAAAACTGCAAGAGGTTATGTTCTGTGCAATACAGGTACTGCAAATCTCCAACGCTAAACTTATCCCTGACTTGAAAAACTCTGCTTATGAGGAGTACATAATTCCATTAATTTTTCTTTGTTATCATCATGCAAATTTGGCAAAATTTAGCAGACTGCTGGTCTGTGCCGTCAAGACATGTGCTTATAAGCAATTTTGCAAGACTACAGTAGTAGATTTTTTGATGTATCAATGAAACTGTAAAGGCTCAACAGTTTAAAAATATTCCAATTTCAGGAAGCTTTTTGCATTATAATTAAGAGCGTTATAGTGGAGGAGAAAAAACCCTCAAAACACTAAACCCTTATTAAAAAAAAGTCAGGGCTTTATAAACGCAAAAGGTTTCTTTCAAATGCAGGTAATAAGGTTCATCATCACCTTCGTATCACAATCATAAGCATTATCCCCCTCTCAAAATTAAACTCAGTCCCAAACCTTTAAAGGAACCTTTTAGGAGCAGGCGAAGACTCATTTTATGGTGGGGCCAACGAATACGGGCTAGGCCGGGGCCTGGGAGAGGACTGAGGGCAGGGCAATGCAGCCCTGGCCTCCCCTCTCACCCAGCGCTAACCCTGCCCGGCGCCGCCAGCCCACCGCGCGCCGAGCCACGACTGAGTCCTGCCGCTGCACCAAGCCCGGGCTGCTCTCGGCGCTGCCCCGACAAAGGAAAGAAACACCGCACTCCCAACGCCTCGGAACAGTAAAAGAAAGAAAGAAGGAAAAAAAAAAAAAACCAACCAAAAACCAAATCACCCTAAGCCCTCCCTCAAAAGCAGGTCTCTTTTCACCAGACCTAACGACGGCACCCACCCTTCCCCCACCACGAAGCCACCTCATTGTCGTCGCACCCAAAGGGGACCCATTACCCCCACCCCGTATGAACTCACCCGCCCGCCTCCCCCATTCCCCAGTTTGTGCCGTGCCCCTTTACTGGTCGCCAGAAGGGAAACGCGGCTCAGGGGCCACATTTCCCCTTCGCAGCCATGCACGCACCTTCCAGAAACAAGCTG